>OX422207.1:752152835-752397835 GCA_949130495.1 Sambucus nigra | reverse complement strand
AAAGAATATAGTGGAAAAGTGGATTTAGTCAGTGGAAGGGTCCCGGGTTTATAAGTCTATTTCTTCTAGTTATAGAATTATACCATAGTGAATTTTTCATACTAATTGTTGATGCAAAAAACTGGAACGAATCCCATTTTTATGATCACAGATAAATAGATGAAAGCAATCCAATCAAGCACATGAGAAACAAAGATTTTTAAAGTGGTTCGGCTATGAATAAAGCCTACGTCCACTGTTATTTTATTCCCAGGGGTTTACAATAGCACCATAGGGTATAGAGAGAGAAAGGATATGTATCTTGTGTATGGGGTTTCTAGGTTCCCCAGGATCTCCTCTTTTTTGGATAAGGGGATACATGTATTTATAGTGATGGGAGATAAAGAGATTCATTGTATGTAGACATTTATGTCTACATTCAACGAATCTAATTGTTGAATTGCTTGGTATGCTATGTGTTGTCATCTATTAATACAGTATAAATGTACATTAAGGATCATTAAATGTGCTGTCATCTTCATTAATGCACATTAAATGCATAGTTATCCTTTGATCTTCCTGGTTGGTATGCCGACCAACTCTCCTTGGGTGCCGACTAACTCTACTCAGGTGCCGACCAACTCTCCTCGGGGGCCGACCAACTCTCCTCGGGTGCCGACTAATTCTCCTCGGGTACCGACCAACTCTCCTTGGGTGCCGACCAACTCTACTCGGGTGCCGACTAATTCTCCTCGGGTAGTGACCAACTCTCCTCGGGTGCCGACTAACACTCCTCGGATGCCGAACAACTCTCCTGGGTGTCGAATATTGCCACGTAGGATGACATGTGTCTTTTTCTGATTGGTCCTCGTAGATGGAGAATTTTTGCGTTAACAGAAGCCCCCAATGCTCCATGCTTGATGGTTTACTTGAAAGGATGGAGTATTTATTCTGCAGTGTTTCTCGGTGCTCTTGAAATTCTTGATCTACCTTCTTGATTTGTTCAACATAAAGTGCATTATCTCCTGGATGACATATGATGCAGGCTGATCGATGGTTGCTAATCTTTCTTTTGAGGAACTCCGTGTGCTATGTATCACCCCTGGGAATTTGGATGCATCCATGCCATAGTATGCAGCTTGTAGCTTGTCATAATCTTCAAGTATGTTGATTGGTTTGCTAGCCGAGCAACTGCCTCCTGTGCCGAGCAACTGAGTGCTAACTTCAGGTGCTTGATTCTTCTGATTTATGATCCTCTGAATACTTTGTCGAGTAACATACTAGCTTTTGAACCCAACTCTTCAATCTGATCAGTACCAAGCTAGTGGTGGACTTCGAAACATTTTCATACAACTTCTTCTTCAATGTTGGTCGGGATGCTAGTAGTAAAGATCTCAGTGCGGTAGATGCTAAATATGACTTCTGAACTTCAATAGTATGTGCATAATAACTCCTGAATATGCCTCCTGAACTTTTGAATGCACCTCCTGAACTTCTGAATACGCCTCCTGAATTTCAATATACCTCCTGAACTTCAATATTCCTCCTGAACTTCAATGTACCTCCTGAATTTCAATAGCCTCCTAAACTTCAATATACCTCCTGAACTTCAATATCAAAAATAATTCATGAGCAAGAAAAATAACTCCTGAATGATGATTGGTCGGGGCCCCGACCGTGTGAGTTTGTGGAGTTGAATTTGATGCTCTACTTCATGATGTTATGAGAATGTGCCACTGAATGAACAACTGAATTTTTAATAGAAGCCCCAAAGTGTGGAATGTGAACTTTGAATGCTTTTTGCTTGATCGCTTTCACATACTCATAAAATGTTTCTGACCAACTATAGTTGACAACTTCTTATTTCCGAGCAACCTAAGTTGGCATTTTTGGGAATAGATTTACTTCCCAACAAACCTTAGTTGGCATTTTCGGGAATAGATTTACTTACTAACCAACCTTAGTTGGCACCTTAGATGGCTTTTTTGGGAATATATTTTTGATAATAAATGATAGAGACTTCCTCAGAGCTGACAAACAGATTGTTGGGAATAAGATATAATAAATGCTGGAGACCTCCTCAGAGCTGACCAACAGATTGTTGGGAATAAGATATAATAAATGCTGGAGACCTAAAGAATGATTTAGAATAATAATAAACTGTCTTGCTGATCTGTCGAGGCAACATTGCATAATGCCGAATAAGAATGATATTTTCCAGAATATAAGAAAATGGTCGAGTACTTTGTCGGGCCTGAATATAAATAAGAATTATCCCAACCAACTATCCGTTGGGGGAGAAATATAATAAATGTTATAGTTCTCCTCGGAGCTGAATATGATAATAAGTATCTCGCCGAGTTCCATGTTGAGATGAATATAGAATATGAATCCCAAGGGATATATAGAATAATTTGTGCTTGAGCCGATATCTGGGCCTGAATATAAATAAGAATTGCCCTGACCAACTAACCGTTGGGGGTGAAATATAATAACTGTTGTAGCTTTTTCTCGGAGCTGAATATGATAATAAGTATTTCGCCGAGCTCCATGAAGAGATGAACATAGAATATGAATCCGAACGGATATATAGAATAATTCGTGCTTGGGCACAAATCAAAGCAATAATAAAATATATAATGCCTCGCTGAGGTGAAATGATAATAGTTTCCAGATTGTTTCCGAGCATTCGTCGGCGTTGAATCTTGTACCTATAAAAATTAATAATTTGCTCTACCATATGTGTAGGATGAATTGATTAGTCATGAGAATAATTTACTCATCCAATCAATATATGATATGTATATGCTTGAGAAATAAAAATATTAATTTCAAATAATGAAATAATAAATGTTGGCTGATATGTCGAGGTAAAATTGCCTGATGTCGAGCAATAATAGTTTCCAGAGGTTTAAGATTGTGGATGAGCTTTCGTCGGGATTTAATATCGTCCCTATGAAATCTTAATAAGCTGCCCGTGCACCCCCAAGATGAACTCGTGTTTAAAGAAATATCTGGGGTGCTCCGCATTTTTAATACGCCAAGATTCTACTGTTACCGACCAACGGCATGGGTGTTGCCAACCAGCATTTGGGGATGTCTCAGGTTGGAGAATATATAGTGCCGACCAAGAAGCAAATGGTCCCCGACCAGCAGAGCGATTTCGTCAATCAACAAAAATAGTGCATTGATATTGCCAACCAGCTATTGGATGGTCACCGAACAACATCAGATGTCGCAAACCAAGAAGTGGATGGTTGGATAGTTGTCGACCAATAAATTCAACCCTCCGAACAATACTGAGATGTCTCCGATCAATAATTGGTTTTCTCGACCAACTATATACATGCCGACCAATAATAGGTACATCCGAGTAGAAATAGATGTAGCCGATCAACGAATGGGAGCTCAGGAACTCCTCAAATTGCATAATATCCATCACCGATCATAATGAAATGCCTCCGACCAACATTTGATTTTTTTGACTAGCTATATATAGTGGACCAACACAATTGGTGCTGGTGATGTTTATTGTTGTAGTACTGGTTGCCGACCAGCTCTCCAATAATCATTCGGCCATACTTACAATTATGAGGTGCCCCGACCTTTTACAGCCGACCTATGCCAGAAGTTTTTTAACCGTTCTTTATTGATGACTGCAATTGGTAAACTGAAATTCGGTGGAGGATTGTTGCCAACTTGATGTCGACCAAGTGTATGGTAACTGCTGAGTAGAAATAGAGGACATCGACTAACAAATAGTAAGTCGTGGAGCTCCTCTTGATGTATAATACATGATAAAAGGATAATTGTTGGGGGTGAATCTTGTGTATGCAGCATTTAATAAGTTGCTCGAACACCTGTTGAGATTGATTCTCATAGAAATTATCATTAGCAAAAATTTTCAGCTAAATATCATATAATATGTATCAGCTCAGATATAAGGCAATAAAAATTTCAAAATATGAAATAAAATGTTTTGTGCCAAATGTGTCTCAATGTGAGCAATTTTTTATCAACTAGATGTCATGTGGTTTGATTTGGGCTTTTTATAAAATAACTTTATTTTTAAATAAATGCTCAAATATGGGATCGAAAAATTTATTCTAAGATAAAGTTCAGGGATATATTTTATTTAATTTTAAAACATTTATTTTGTCAGAGAAGTGTGAGAAAAATAAATAGGTAGCAATGATAATAATTTTCACTTTGTCAAAATTAATAATCTGGGCAAATAAATTTGTCATCCCTCCATTCCAGCATTCCTCGTCAATAGGTGATAACCATCTCTGACTAGTGGTATCGCCGACCAGCATCGTGTGACGTCAGTGTCGGGATGCCTTCGTTTTGATCTGCCGACCATGTACATACGATCAAGAAGCCTTTATTTTGGCTAAAACTTATTTCCGACCAACTTTGGCCTTTTAAGTTGTTGACCAACTATTTCTTTGTTATCAAAAGTAGATGTCGACCAGATGTTCTTGTTTTGAAACAACCACCGAGGTGTTGCCAATCTACTCCAATGTTGCTGATGGATCTTCACAACCTACCACCGACCAACAAAAATGGTCTGGTAAACAAATTTTGGTCGGGTAACAACCAGATGTCGCCAACCAACAGTAGATGGTTCCGACCAACAAAAATGTTGCCGACCAGCAATACTTGTCAATGAGATATACCGAGGAGATTACTTCTTTATTCCGATTAAGTAGAGAAAAAATTCACATAGTTTTTCACCGACCATAAATACTCATCTGGCGACCTTCTTCTGGATTTTTCATCCTCACACAATTGATGCTAAACAGTAGTTGCATATTCATGAGACCTTTGAGCCCAAGGCAGGCAGACTTTGAATCGGAGAGTAATATAATACTGGGATTGAAATTTTTTGTTGATCAGAAACCGAACCAATTTGTGAGGTGGAGTATCATCTGGTTATTTTTTTATGTCGCCCAGTTTCATTATTTTTGTTATTGTAGATGGTTGAAGTCAAAACGATTGATATGAATTTAATAAATCCAAAATTTCTTCATCTTGTTGGGAAAGTTTCTCCATTGCCCTTTCTTGAGCGACTGTTCATTTTTCATCTTCTTTATGAAAGTGGGTAAAGATTTTTCGGGAGAAAGAATGTTATTTTGGGTTTCTTTCCCATTTTCCATTTGTGGAGATAAAAAATACGGTGGATGATAAAAATCATTACGAAAATTATACCAAAAATCAATCATTGAACCAATAAATCAATCTTTATCAGAATTAATAAATCATAACAAATCAAAATTCTTAGATCTAAGAGATAACCAATAGAAATCATCAGATCTAAGAGAAAATATGATCAATATCTAAGAGGAAAAAGAATGGTTTTGAATTTTTACACCCTTGTAGAAGATGTGAAATATGTGAATCAACATATGTCAAATATTTTTCCTTGATGTAACTCATTACATAAACGTGTTTGCCCAGAACATTTTCAAGAAGAGCCATAAATGCTTAACGTTCATGATGAAAATTGTCTAACACTGAATATAAACATATATATATATATATATATTATTATTTTTTTTATGAATGAAATTGATGAGAACTTTTAAAGCAGATCTGGGTCAGAATTGTGATTATCGAGAGAGAAATTGTTCTTGATTTTAACTTTTCCCATTTTCTGATTAAAAATATGATGGGAATTTGAATAGACATCAAAGATCTTACAAAATTTATAATGAAAATTATCAAATCTTTCCACCGTCATATATATTGGTATATGTAATCATTTAAAATATTTATTCCATGATATAAAATTGAAACGTGAGAATCAAGCAAAAAGTTATGATTTATGAAATCCATTATTTTTCAGATTTCTAAATAAGAATTAACCTAACAGTTATGATTTTAAAATCATGATATGCAATATTTTGCAGATAAAAATTGGACAATTAATTTATGTATATAAACATAAAAATCATGATTGAATCAACATATGTATGTATAATTGATTATACGTAGAGAAAATAAAAACTTAGCTTTTGATAGAGAACAATGCTTGTAACACGTTCCCACAGACGGTGCCAATCTGTTGATGCAAAAAACTGGACCGAATCCCATTTTTATGATCACAGATAAATAGATGAAAGCAATCCAATCAAGCACATGAGAAACAAAGATTTTTAAAGTGTTTCAGCTATGAATAAAGCTTACGTCCACTGTTATTTTATTCCCAGGGGTTTACAATAGCACCATAGGGTGTAGAGAGAGAAAGGATGTGTATCTTGTGTATGGGGTTTCTAGGTTCCCCCGGATCTCCTCTTTTTTGGCTAAGGGGATACATGTATTTATAGTGATGGGAGATAAATAGATTCATTGTATGTAGACATTTATGTCTACATTCAACGAATCTAATTATTTAATTACTTGGTATGCTATGTGTTGTCATCTATTAATACAGTATAAATGTACATTAAGGCTCATTAAATGCGTTGTCATCTTCATTAATGCACATTAAATGCATAGTTATACTTTGATCTTCCTGGTTGGTATGCCGACCAACTCTCCTCGGGTGATGACTAACTCTCCTCGGGGGCCGACCAACTCTCCTCGGGTGCCGATTAATTCTCCTCGGGTACTGACCAACTCTCCTCGGGGGCCGACCAACTCTCCTCGGGTGCCGACCAACTCTCCTCGGGTGCCGACTAATTCTCCTCAGGTACTGACCAACTCTCCTCGGGTGCCGACTAACACTCCTCGGATGCCGGCCAACTCTCCTGGGTGTCAAATATTGCCACGTAGGATGACATGTGTCCTTTTCTGATTGGTCCTCGTAGATGGAGAATTTTTTCCTTAACACTAATGATCCGAGGTTTTTCCCGTTAGTGGTTTTTTACCTCAAACATTTGGTTTTGTGCTTATTTTACTCTTTTCGCATATTTTAGAATCATTGTCTTAATTAAGAAGATAAAACTTAAGAGATTTTAAAATTTGGTAAAATACTTTATCACATAGACTTTTGAATTGTTAAAACCTTTTGTAATAATAAATTAACAAACCTTTTTCTTGAGTAGGTGATTTAATTTTCATTTGGGTAGCTACCTCAAGAGGCACACTCTCAACTGGTATTAAATTCGGTGTCCATGTTTTAGGTGTAAAAACCTAGGTATAGATACTTTTTGTGTTAAATGGATAGAAGTTCAATCCTCTGACCTCCTTTATTTGATCATAACAATTATTCGTATTGGAAAACCCATATGACAATATATTTAATGTCTATGGACAATTGCATTTTGAATAGTGTGCTATGAGATGAACTTGTCCAAAACTATTATTGATAACGTCCAAGTTGATAAGATTAGATCTAGTTGGGATGAAAAGTGTTTAAATGAGAGTGGGTGGAACATAAATTGATTTAGTGCTCTTTTTGGTTGCATATCCTCGAGTGAGTTTAGAGGTATATCCCCATGTACAATGTCAAAGGAGGCAAGGTATGTTTTACAAAAGACCTATGAAGGCACCTTCGCCTATTTCGAACTTATTACCATGATTCTAACAAAAAAAAAAACTTCTTACCATGAAGGAAAACAAAACTTTTGATGAGTTTTATGGCAAGATGAACGACATAGTTACCTCTGTTAGTCGACACTGTAAAAGAGAAAAAATTGTTGATAAAGTCTTACAGTCTCTTCATCCTAGGTTTCATGGAAAAGTGAATGCCATTGAAGTGGTTAGGCCTTTCTTTCGAAACTAATGCATGTAGAGGAATTCATTGGTTCTCTCTAAACTTATTAGGAGAATTTGTCTTATCGCCAATGAGTGCCTCCTAAAGAATAGGAGAAACATCTAGATTTTAAGGCTAAGAATGGATACCTCCGTTTTAGTTCCCATGATGTTAGTGAGGATGATATGGAATTTCTCACTAAGTTTGCCAAGAAATGTCAAAAATGATTTCAATGTATAGGCTCACCTAAAAATTATTTTCTTAGACATGAGATTGGTCATGGAAGTGCAAAAATAAAGATGAATTTTCAACGACCCTCAAATTATTTAAGTGTGGTGGTCGAGGGAATATGTCAAAACAAATTCCCTATAAGTTATGGTGGAGGAAAAATACTTATCAAGACGCTTTTAGTGATGATGAGTCAGACTCGAAAGATGACTCTTAGGATTGTAAAAATTTCATATTTATGGCGAGAGAGAAATTTAACGAGTTAGATGATTGTGATGTTCCTCTTCTGCCTAGTGAAGAAATGACTAGTCCTAGCTCCTCCTTTATCATTATTGATGAAGAAGAGGAAAATGATATTATAAAGGACTATGTTAGGATTTATAAGGAATCCATAGATCTTGAAAGGAATAACACTAAGTTCTCTACCAAGTTAGCTAATGTCGAGAACCAAATGGGTATGGTGTAAGGGTTGTTTGGGTGATTTTGTTTCTCCAGCCATGGTAACTTGTGCACTAAATTTAGAAGGAAGTTCAATGAGATAATTTTTTGTGCCAAGTTATCCGCTACGAATAAACAAGGAGTTAGTTTTGAAAGTTATGGTTCTACGTCTAACCAAGCATTCATAACATCCCAATCAATTTTTCCATCTCCCATTGTTGAATCTTTAACTCAATCGATACTAGTAGTAAGATAAGAGAAGGTGACTTTCATGTGTTCCTATTGTAACAAGGAAGGACACTCAAAGGGATTTTTCTTTAGACTTAGGAAACAACAAATTAAATGCCCAATCGACCCACAACCCTCTTGGTGCACATATTATCATACGCCAGTACACCATAAAGAGTTTTATGTTTTTCTTTATATCGCTTCATACTTAGGGGATTTTCATAACGGTATAAAGGTCAATAGTAAAGGGAAGAAGAAGGTGGAATATGTAAGGACATGTTTTATAAATGTAAATCTGGAATCTAGGAATTTATGTGTTGTCTTATGTCATATACCGTTACATCTCTGCACGTCTTCACACACTCTACCTTGACGTCCATCATTCGAATATTTAGCAACATGCATAATCAACATGCACCCATCAATGACAACGTGCATCGTGTATCTTCAACCGACTCTATTCCTTCTAACTTCACTACGCTAAAAGGTAAAAAGTTTAATTGGAGATATTAATGTTCACATTTTTATTTGGAATATTTTTATATAATGTTTTCATCAAAATTGAGGCATTTTTCTAAGTAAAAATTTGTCTTTTAAGACCTGTAGGTGAGACTTTTTAAAGAAATATTTTTTTCTTGCGTCATTGAAACGAAATAGCAATGTCGTTCAAATGACAAGGAGAAGTTGTTCTAATGACATCTTCTAACGACATCACATGTCGTTTGAAGGGTTGCTCGAAGGTCGTTCTTAAGATGCATCAAACAAACCCGTATTGTTTTGATTTTTTAAGGTCATTCGAAGTTAAATCTAATGACATTAGATATCATTCAAACGACGTGCATATGTCATTTAAACGACGTCCATCGTCTCATTTTTTACTCAGCTTATAAATACCTACTACGAAGTTAGGTTTTGCAAGTATTTTCAAAACTCCGTTTCTGCATATCTGATGCAATTAAAAACTTCATCGTTTAGGCTTTTAAAACCTTTTTTATTCACTCCAAAGTCCCAAATCATTTATGTGAATCATTATTGGCTTGATTATTCATCTTAATCATTCTGGAGTAACACTTGTGGGGAAGAAGGCTGTCTCTATTGCTGACCAATTGGAGCTCTTGCGAGATCTCTTGCTGAAGACTTCGAACTGACAGCCAAGGGTATTTCGTCGTTACAAAATTATTGTATTTATTCTATGTAATTTTAAGTTAGATATTTATAGTTTATAGAGAAATAAAAGTTTTGCCCCTGCTGGGGATTTTTCTTCAAATATGTGTTGTGATTGTTTGGTTGTGCATTCTAGATAATTCATATTATTGTCAATCGCAACTAGATGCATGTTTTAGGGATTTAATAAAAATCTGGGCTTAAAAATGGAATTTAATTAAATAAGTTTAAACATTGAATGCAAGTACACTCTCAAAGTGGTATCAGAGCCAATTACATAATTATACCATGCAATTTTTTTGCAAAATTTTTCTGGATATCAATTTTGGTCTAAAAATTGATTTTTGGAAAAGCGCAAACTCAATGGAAAATTTGTATAATCAAATGCCAATGTTTGATGGGATTAATTATGCTTATTGGAAAGCCCGTATGAAATCTTCATTAAATGCCATTGAAGAACGTGTCTGGGTTGTATGTGAAAGAGGGTGAAATACTCCCTCTGTCACCTTAGATAATGTGACAAACCTTAATTTGGTGTCTGACTAGACTGAGGAAGAATTTAAGTGGAGCACATATAACTCTCGTGGACTAAGTACAATTTTTGAAGCCGTCACAACCAACGAGTTTCGACGCATCATGATGTGTACCACTTCAAAAAAAGCATGAAATGTTCTTCAACTTACCCATGAAGGCACTAATGTGGTTAAAGAATCTAAATTGTAAAATTTAACTAGTCAATTTGAAACAATTACCACACTTGAATCTCAGTGTTTTGATGAATTCTATACTCGCTTATCTGATATTGTCAATACTAGTTTCAATCTTGGTGAACATATTCCTGATGCTAGAGTAATTTTTTTTTTTTTTTGAGATCATTGCCTAAGAATTTTATCCCTAAAGTCACTATGCTAAATTCAATAGAAAATTTAATCAATCTTAAATTAGATGAACTGGTAGGAGACCTCCAGACATACGAAATTGATATGTTTTTTAATAGGGTTAAATCTAAAGATAAAGGGATAGAACTTAAAGCCCATGCTATAAAAAAATGAGGATTCATCTAGAAAGAGAGGTAAGTCATCTAAACAGAGAGAGAGGAAGAAATGTCATATTCTGAGTTTGATTTTGATTTAGACAATTTGTCACTGTTTGCAAAAAATTTCAAGAAATTTCTCAATTTAAAAAATAATGGCAATTTCAAAGATAAATTTTTGTTTTGAGAAAAATAAATTTGGAAAGAAGAATGATAAACATAAAGAGTACACTCCTAAAAGAGACAAAGAGAGATATTATGAGTGTGACGGTAGAGGTCATAAGACTTTTGAGTGTCCAACTAGGTTGAAATGTCAAGGCAAAGCCACTTTAAATGCCTCTCTTGGTGATGACAATGAGGCCAAATCGGTGGATTCTGGAGACGAGTCACCGCATAAATGTAACTTCACCGTATTCATGGCTAGTTATGTGATTACAAATAGTGAACCTCACGACGGTGAGTAAGATACATCACAAGGACAACTCGATAGGTAAAGTGATGTGAGTGAGGGGGAGGATGCTTCAAGTGAGAGCGAGAGTGATCTATGACACGCATACACCGATTTGTATGTTGATTCATTTAATACTAAAAAGCTTAATAAATGGTTAGACCTTAGGATCATCGCATTAGAAAAGGATTTGGGAGAGACGAGAGAGAGAGTCCCCCATTATCATTTTCTTGAGAGATAGAGAGACAATTTGTGTTGAGAGTGAGAGAGAGTGTGTGTAGGGAGAGAAATACTGTTTAGAGAGAGAGTAGTTTTGAGAGAGATAAAGGGGACTTGACTAAGAAAGTTACTAGTCTTACGAGTGAGCTCCTTGCATCCGTGGAGGCTCAAAAGAAACTTGAAGCCCTTATAGCCTAACTCACTCATGACCTTGAGAGATCCCGGGAGGTGAAGGTAAATATAGAGGACAAATTTGGAAAGATTGGAAAGATGCTCCTCTCCTCTACTTTAGGGTTTGGTGAAAGGCAGGGGATAGATTTTAATGGTGCTTCCACATCTCATGTTTCACTGGAACCGATCCCTGAGATTACAACGAATCCATATGGCCATTAAGAAAAAAACCAAAAAAGAGTTTGGACAAGAAAAGCAAACAAAGGTCGGCGTAAGATTGTGTACTTTTGTAGCTACGGTAAAAGAAAATGCCACCTTAGGGAGTTTTCTTATAGTTTAGGTCAAACATAGCGTATACATGCTCTGTCACCCCACACTAGTTATTTTACTAGTCTTAGAGAGTAGGTTTAGTTTCTAGTTGCAACTTCTCACAGCTTGATGGAAGAGTTCCAATGGATATCATTGCTGTTAGTGGACACTTCCAACATCCAGGATAGAACCAACAATGACAAGGGCGAACACAAGGTTACCATCTTTTGGGTACCTAAGCAAGCCGTAAAAGACCTTGTTGTTCATATTGCTCTTAAAGAACATAATACCACACAGTAATATTTTGATAGTGGGTGGTCCAAGTTCATAACAGGCGACGTCTGATTTTTTACCTACCTAAAGCATCGTAAGGAAGGTAAAGTAACTTTTATATATGGGAGAAAGTCTATCATAGTTGGACGAGGTACATTAGAGATACACTGGTTTCCTAATCTAGAGAATGTTTTGTACATCAAAGCTTTGAAAGCAAACCTTCTCAGCATTCGCCAGCTCTGCGATGATGAATTTGCAGTAAAGTTTGATCGAAAAGAGTGTAATGTTTATTATCAAGTCGGTAAACTTCTATTAAAAGGGGTGAGGAAAGAAGATAATTTTCATGGGATTGTGTCAAAGTCCTCATTTGTCTACAATAGTGCAACAATAACTCCTATGGATTCATGGTATCAACGTCTAAATCACGTGAATTTTAGATACTTGGAGCGCTTAGCTAAAAAGGACCTAGTAGATGGATTGCCATCACTTGGGAAGACGACTTTCACAGTTTGTGGACCCTGTCAGTTGGGGAAAAAAGTTCGTAATCCCCATAAGAAGTTGAATTCCATTAAGACTTCACGAGTGTTTGTGTTTATTCACATGGATCTTATGGGTCCTAATCGTACTTAGAGTTGGGTGGTAAGGGGTATATCTTCGTGATGGTTGAAGATTTCTTGCCTTATTCCATAGTAGGTTTTTTAAGAGAGAAATTTGATCCTATAGAGTTTTTTATGACCAAGTTTCGTGTCCCGTAAAATTAATATAGTGTCACTATTAATAGAATGCATAGTGACAACAACACTAAATTTAAGGAAGTAAAGGTGGATCTTTACTATGATAGCCTCAGGCTATGAAGACTCCTCAATAAAATTGGGTTGTTCATAGGAAGAATCGGATGATTCAATAGATGGATAAATGTATGCTTATAGGTCATAGAGTTCCTATGAGATTTTAGGCAGAGGCAGTGTCTACCGCATGCCACATGGTGAGTAGGGGTTATCTTCGTTCACACACACTTCAGACGCCCTATGAATTGTGGGCTAGAAAGTAGCCCAACCTTTCATATTTTTGCGTTTCGGGAGAAATTGCTACATCCTACGGGATAGAGAGCACTTAGTAAAGTTTGATTCCCCGAGTGACGAAGGAATATTGTTAGGCTATTCATCGACCAGTATAGCATACAGGGTTTTTAACCTGAGTAGATCAAAGGTTATGGAGTCAAAAAATGTCACCGTGCAAGATGATGAACCACCAACATTTGTTAATCCTATACTTTTTTGTGAGGATGGCGTACTTTCTACTGACTATCCTTTTGTCCCTCAAACACCCAGAATGGACCCTACTCCTAATTTAGGAGACACGCTTGCTTGGGTTCGCAAGAGTCATGATCTTTTTGCTATACTAGGAGATCCTACATTGGTGGGCAAGACTCGCGCTCATCTAGAGAATGTTATTAGCTTTCTTTGTTACACGTCCAAAGTCGAGCCCAAGAACCATAAAGAATCACTCGAAAATGAACACTCGATATCTGTTATGCAGGATGAGTTGCTTCAGTATCAAAAGAATGATGTCTAAGAACTTATCCCCCGACCTAGTGAGCCAAATGTTATTGCTACTAAGTGAATCTTCAAGAATGAGATGGATGAGAATAGTTCCATTATCCGAAACAAGGCTAGGTTAGTTGCTTAGGTTACACACAAATTGAGGGGGTAGACTTTGAGGAGACATTTGCTCCTGTTACGAGTCTCGAGTTCATCCGTTTACTATTCTTCATCACATGTTATCTATGCTTTAGGTCATATCATATAGATGTCAAAAGTGTCTTTTTGAATGGAATTCCATAGAGGAGGTTTACGTGAAGTAACCAAAAGGGTTTTGAAGACCCTAAGCATCCTAAACACGTGTATTATCTGAGAAAATCCCAGTGTGATTTGAAGCACACATCCCATGCTTAGTACGAGAGGCTTACTTCATATCTCTTAGCCCGTGGATTCAAGATAGGAGGAGTTAATAAGACTTTATTTGTTAAGAGAGGAGATGGTGCTATTTTTATTACCCAGGTCTATGTGGATGACATAGTATTTGGATCCACGTGATCCCGCCATGCGCACGACTATGAGGAGGAGGTGAAGAGTGAGTTTGAGATGAGCATGGTTGGTAAGATTACATTCTTCCTTGGTCGTTTAGCTAGAGGATGAGGTGTTAATCCCTTAATCCAAGTATGTAAGAGACCTTGTGAAGAAATTTGGTTTAGACTCCACTAAGCATGCGTGTACTCAATGAGTACCTTAACTAAGCTTAGCGAGGACACTTTAGGATAAGACGTAGATCAAACCTTGTATCAGAGTATAATGGGTAGTCTTCTCTACTTAACTTCCATTTGTCACGATATCACCGTTAGTGTCAAAGTCTGTGCGTGATATCAGGTGTCCCCGAAAGATTCGCACTTACTCGCTCTTAAACGTATTATCAAATACGTGAGGGGGACTCTCTCATACAACATTTTATATTCCTTTGATACCGATGCACATTTGTCTTCCTATTCGGATGTCGATTGGGCCGGGGATGTAGATGGATGTAGGAGCACTTCTGGTGTGTGTTTCTATTTTGATTCTGCTCTTGTCTCTTAGTTGATCAAGAACCTAAATTCCATATCTTTGTCCACTACGAAGGCTGACTATATAACCTCCGGGAGTTCTTGCAGGCAACTTATATGGATGAAGCAGATGCTGGAGGATTATGGGATGTCACGGGATAATATGACTATTTTCTGTGATAACACGAGTACGATACACATATCAAGCAGTCCAGTCCAGCATTCGCGCACAAAACACATTACGATACACGAGCACTTTATTCGTGAGTTAGTAGAAGTGAAAGTCGTGTCCTTGAGCTTTGTGTACACTCACCTTCTGTTAGATGGTATTTTCATGAAGCCTTTGGATTCCCTTAGATTTGAGAGTCTTAGGAAGTCTTTAGGAATTTGCATAGCTGACTAAGGGGTGGTTACCATGTTTAGATAGGATGCATTTTGTTAGGTTCATATCATATGATTCCTATTGCTAGACTGTATCTTGTGTATCTTTTTATATTATATTTTCATTTTTATATATTTTTAGAAAAATATTAAAAGATTTTCTATTGTTGATAAAAATTGAAAAAACCAAAAGGATTTTATTTTTGTTAATTTTTTTTTGAAAAAGCCAAAAAGATTTTATTTTTGATAAATTTTTTTTAAAAAAACAAAAATATTTTCTTTTTATATATTTTTGAAAACCCCAAAAAGAGTTTTGTATTTTCTTTACACCTTTTATTGATGAACATTTAAGATGACAACTTCATTTCCATATTCCACGTGACTTTTTGCTAGTGATTTCAGATGCTACGTCATTTCATCCATGTGCTTTATAATTTTTGGAGATATTAATATGAAATTAGTAATATCTTTCTACATGTTTGGATCCTCATCTCCTTTAATGCACACATGCACGATTTTATTCGAATTTTGTACTTGTTTGTCACATGTTGGTTTAAGTGTTTTCATCTCAATTATGCCTATACATCAAACGATATTCCAAGTGACTTTTTGATAGTGAATTGAGATTCTACTTCATTTCATCCATGTAATTTATAATGTTTGGAGTCATTAAGATGCAATTAGTAATATATTTCTACATGTTTGGTTGCTCCTCTCCTTTAAAGCACACATGCACGATTTTATTCGAATATTGTACTTGTCTGTCACATGTTGGTTTACATATTTTCATCTCAATTATGCTTATACAACAAACAAAATGCGATAAAACGAGAATAATAATTGTAGTGCATGTATGAACCATTTCCCGTAAGAAATTTATCTATATATGTTGAGTGAAAATGGTGAAGAGCTACGAAAGGTACTCATATCCTTTACGATATGTCCACTGTTTAAATCGGGCAAAAAAAAGGGTGGTATTGTAAAAAGTAGCCAAGACCCAAAGAATTTAAAAGAGCTAAAAAAAGTTATAGCATTGAAAAAGTAGTTGATGCCAAACTAGCTTAGGTTAATATGATCATTCAAAAGAAAATAAAAATCATATATGATCATTATTATATTTGAGGAAGTTTGGTTGGATGTATATCAATGGGTTAGCACGTCCTTGAAAATCTCAAAAAAGCATTAAATAGTTTTGGGTATTATTGGTGGGGAAATCACTTTGAACTTTGATTTGTTTATTAGATTGAGTCAATTTCTTATAAATCCACCATTTTTACACCTAAAGACAATGTTGAGTTCATTCATTCGGAGTATTCAAAATTCATCATACACATATGCTGTGATTGTTTGCATTGATTTTCCTATCGAATTTGATCACATCCCTTCATTTACACTATCACCGACTTGGTTATTTTAGTTTTCTTTCATGGTTAGGTTCTTTGTTGTTTATTTTTTTAGTAAGAAAAATTTTGAAAAATTGAAAAATCAAAGTTTATTACCTTGTGACACTCTCCATATGCATTGTTCCGTGTTCTTCTTATTTGCCTATTTTGGGACATGATAAAAGGGGGGAGAACGAATTATGGGGGAGTAGTTTAATGTTTGTTTGATTTAATGATACTATATTTCAAACATGTGCGTGTCACGAGTATTTATTTCTTATCTCAAGTGTGTAGGTAAAAAAATTGAGGATAATTTTTTTGACACACCCTGATGATGACAAAGAAATGGTGGAGCATTGAAGCTTTGAAGATGTTTGTAAGGACATAAATTTCCAATTGAGTCCCTGTATTGTTTTGACTTAATTTCGCTAACAAAACTTGTTTGTAATATGTCATAGGGAGATTTTTTATTTTGTCACGATCTCACTCGGTCTATGACGTATTAAAGAAATTGAAGACTCTGCGGCAAAGCTTCAAAGAATTAATCATGCCGAAGTTTAAATTGGTGCAAGTTTATTCGTCATCAAGTTAATTACAATCCAAGATCACACAGGTATAAATGCGTATAATTAATGGTGCTCGAAATAATTTTTATAAAAGCTAAGGATGTAATTTTTATAAAGAAAAATATTTTAAAATGTTTTAAAAGTGTTTTAATTGGTTTACACTTCGTTTTTATTTTGATAAGCTCGAAAAGGAGTTTGACTTATTTGGATCTCTTTTAGAAGAGACGTTTTAAACAAAAAGTCAAATAGTCAAACAGACACACGGGCTCATTCAAATGACAAGCAGTCTCATTCAAACGAGATGCTCATGTCACGCGAACGACATGGCTATTGGTTCAAACGACACGGTTTTCGAGGGGGCGATTTAATTCTTATTTAAAGCGTATTTTTGTTAGAGTTTTGTAAGTGTGCATTCTGAAAAACTGTTTACGAACCAAAAACTTGTTTGGACATGTTTTTCTAAGGTTTCAAAGCTTAAACACATCCTTAGAAGTTTAGAAAGATTCGAGATATCATTATTATATGTTTACATGATCTTGTTTCATCAAGAAGGTTTGTTCTATACATGAATATCAGGTTTTTGCGATGAAGAAAAGAGAAGGACTCCTTGTTCGATATCGTAGACAAATCAAAGCCATTTGGTGGACACCGAGGCATACGTGGACGCATGTGTTGTGGACAAGTATCGTGAAAGACAGAATTATTGCGTGGTAACTATTGAAGAACGGTATAAGATCAAAAGGAGAGTCAAGACCCATGGGGATCGAGTCATTGAGTAAGGATATTATGTCTTTGTTAAACCTTTGTTCATAGTGATTGTCTGGCTTGGGCCGTCCGAGGTTTTTTCTCGTCTTGGGTTTTTTCTTGTACATCTGGCATTGTGAGTATTCTTTACTTTACTTTACTTTACATGATTTAATCACTAGATGCATGTTTAGGATTAATCAAGATAAAATTTATTTAAAGTAAAAATTGGTTTTTCACAACTTGGTTTGGTGCTAATTAGCAGTTAGATAATTTTTTGGTGAAAATTGGTTTGAGTTGAAACACACACATAAGGACCACCCCTTTCAAATTGGTATCAGAGCTAGAAAACATAATCTATTTATTTTGTGATCCCGTGTGTTTTCAAAGATGAATTATGCAAATAATGAATTTTTTCGAACTCATGTTTTTTATGGCACTAATTACACTTATTGGAAGATGATAATGAAAAGTTCATTGAAATATATTAATGAGCGTGTTTGGCTAGCGGTTGAGAAAGGTTGGACACCCTTTGTCACTGTTATAGGTGAGGTCACTAGTTTAAATCCTGTCGAGTCATGGATCGAAAGTGAACAAAGACTTTCACAATATAATTCTAAGGGTTTGCACATTGTTTCTTCACATGTCACACCGGAAGAATATAATAAAATTATGACTTGTGAAACATAAAAAAAGTCTTGGGATATTTTGGGACTCACTCAAGAGGGAACTAGCACGGTTAGGGCGTCAAAACTTCAAAATCACATCACACAGTTTGAGACCATTAGGATGTTATAGAGTGATACTTTTGATGAGTTTTATACTAGGTTGTCCAATATTGTCAACTCGTCGTTTAACCTAGGTGAGAAAATTCCCGACAATCGTGTCATTAAGAAAATTCTTAGGTTGTTGCTTAGTAGGTTTGATGCGAAAGTGATTATTTTAAAATCCTTGGGTAACTTAGAGTCAACGAAGCTAGAAGAGATTATAGGTGACTTACAAACCTATGAAATCGAGATGATTACCTCCAAGTAAGTGCCTAAGAAAGAAAGGGGTATTGCTTTGAAAACTCGAACGGAGGAAATTAAAGTTTTGAATTCTGATTCCGATTCCGATTTTGAGGATGTTGCCTTGTTGGCAAAGAAATTAAAAAAATTTGCCAAGAAATTTGAAAAATTCAAGAACAACAAAGTAGATTCCACCTCTAAGGATAAGTTTGAGAAGCCTAAGAGATATGAGTTGGATAGGTGTTTTGGATGTGAGGGGTATGGTCACAAAGTTAAGGAGTGTCCCACTAGACTTAAGAAAGAGGGCAAGAAACCTATTTCATATAATTCCACTTTAAGTGATAGTGATCCGGAAGAGGGAGAGAGTTCCCCCATTGAGCGTAACTTTGTTGCATTTATGGCATGTCATGTGAGCGACGACGATTCTTATGTCAATGACACTTACGAGGAGTTTTTGAGTGAATCCCATGTTACTGAGGGTGAAGAGAGTGACGAAGAGGAAGTAGATGTGAAATAATTGTAAGTTGAATTTAATTAGTTGTATGCCGAGATGGTGAAGGCGAAAAAGGAAAATTCAAAGTTGCGAGATAAGTTGACTGAGCGGGCCATAGAAAATAATGATAGTTTGATTGAGGATCTTAAGGCACGAGAGAAGACTTTTAGCGAGAAATTGGAGTATATCGAGGGTGAGGGAGATAAACTCCGTGGTTTAATGGAGTCTTTGAAAAAGGAGATTTTAGAGTTTGAGGAGTCTAGGCGTTTTCTCGAGTCTAGGATTCATGATTTGGAGGAGAGTTTGAAAGACTCGTCTAGAGTCAACTTTGATTTGGAGGCTAGGTCGGAGAAGTTGGATAAGATCTTAGGCACCGTCCAAATTAAGGGGGATAGGGGAGGTATAGGTTTTGATGAGAGAGTTGTTCCCATTCCCCCTGCACGTGTGAGAAACACTAGGAAGGTTATAAAAGGTCCATATATAGGTATTCATTCCCACCATCACTTCACTTGCACGTTTTGTGGTAGGAAAGGTCACCTTAGGCGTTATTGTTACGACCTTAGATAAGCGCTTAGGAAGTTTAGGAATAAAGTTGCCCTGGTTCCCAAACCCCCATGCGTCATTTTACACCTACTTGGGTTAGGAAATCAGATTTAGTGGATTTAGGAATAAAACTTCATGATTCTCCTTTGGGTGCACTTGATTCTTCCCATGCTAAATCTAAAGGATGATAGTGTTTCCATGTTTATCATATGCTAGTTTGCTTCATGATTTATTCATTGCTAGTATAATGACATGTTTATCTCTTTGTATTATAGTTTTTTATTTGATTTGAGTCCTATTGAAAAATACAAAAATATTTTATTTTGAGAAAACTTTTGAAAAACCAAAAATATTTGGCTTTTATTCGAGTCAAAATATGTTTGAAAAGTAAAAAATAATTTCGATTTTGTTTTTGAGTTTACATGTTTGATATGGCATATTGGTGTGCTTGGACCCCCCCAATCATTTCATATCCAAGTGACTAGGACATTTGGTCATTATTATCGATGATTAGAATGATCTTAACCATTGTTTATATAGGGTTGTTTCGAAGTTGATATGCATTTTGATTCGACTTTGTATATATGCCAACATTGCACACATGCATGAGTTTATATGGATGTTTGACTTCTCTTGCATATTTAAATTTGGTGAGGCGTTCTTATCTCAATCTTGTCATCTATGCATAAGTAGAGTTAAGGAGAAGTGTGAATGTAAGAACCATTAATCGTGAGGATTTAAATTTGTATCGATTTAAAAAATGATGAGTGATTCATAGGAAAAGGCTACAAGAATTCAATTGACTCGTCGTGAAAGCCCCAGTTTAAAAGAACCCAAAAGAAAAACCAAAATGCTAAGAAAAAGGCTAATAATATTTTCTCTAAGTTGAGAATACTAGAAACCTCTAAAGAACTTGAAAAAGTATATATTTATGAGGGAGTTTGGTTGGAGAAAATTTAAACGGGTTTGCACATCGAATGTTAATGTTGAAACATTGCAATTTGACACTATTGTTTGTAGAATCGTCAAAATTCTGGATTTGTGTGCATGTAGTTTGTTTAGTTCCTTAAGCTCACACTTTAATTGTCATATGGCTATGATAAAGTTTGATGATTTATCTCTATCAATTAGAGCTTCTAGATCATTTCGATGTGTTGAAATCATGACTCATTTTTTGTAGTTTCACGCCCATACATTCCATGTTCATGTTTGAGGACATCGATACTATGTTTGCATGTAACTCGCATTGCTAGTTTTTATGTGTTTTTGCGTTTTGTGTTAAAAGCTTACTGTTTTAGCACTATTTTGCTGTTGTCAAGCCCTTCCTGGAATTTGTTTGTGGAAATTTTTTCACTGGGCAATAATATATATTATTTCTGGGAATCTAGGAAAATTTGACAGGTCGCGAGAAGTCGTTCAAATGGCATATCCATGTCGCGCGAACGATAGCTGTACTTCGTTCAATCGACATCCTCATCTCATTTGAGCGACGTCCCTGACTCGTTCGAATGATAGTCTGGATTTTTGCTTCTGATTGGTTTGCAGTCCTCTAGTTCAAATTGTGATATTTCTTGGTACTGCTGGAAGTTTTCTGGACTAACTGGTTTATATGGAGGTTATGTTGTCTTCAAAATTTGTATTTTGCATATGATTTCGTTTATCACACCTGATTAGATTGCTATATTCTTCGTGTGATTTCTTGTTTACTAGCTATTTATTTTTCATTGCTTGATCTTATTTAGCTGGTTCTTTCCTGATTATCTAGCGATTGTTTCATTGGTATATTCTCATGCTAGATAGTTATTGATGGTTTATCTTTTCACCAGAATGTCTATTCGAGACAAAAAGGGGGAGAGATGTATGTGATGTTGGGGGGAGATTTGATGTTGAGCATGTTTATTGAGTTTGTTTTTACAAAGTGGTATCATAATGTTGCTCAATTATTTAATTTCAGAGTTTATTCATATTAGTATCTATTGTAAAATTGGTATCATATAATTGCTCACATGTTTGTCAAATGATTTCCTCTTATTGGAAATATAAATTGGTATCATTTTTTCCTCCATACTTCACTGGATATTTGTTTGACTGTTTCATGTGTGTATGTATGCTTCAGCGATTCGAGATTTCAAGTCTACATCACATTCAGATCGTTCATGCTTGCCGGTGCTACATATTCTAGTCCGCGTCCTGTAGTTTTTGACTTTGGGTTTATGGGATGGGATTTAGGTGTCATACGTCTTGATGACCTGGCTTAGGCATTTCATTGGTTTAGTTTTGTCCCGAAATAGTCAAAGGGGGAGATTTGTAAGGAAATAAATTTCCAATTGAGTCCCTGTATTGTTTTGACTTAATTCTGTGAACAAAACTTGTTTGTAATATGTCATAGGGAGATTTTTTATTTTGTCACGATCCCACTCGGTCTATGAGGTATTGAAGAAATTGAAGATTTTGCGACAAAGCTTCAAAGAATTAATCATGCCAAAGTTTAAATTGGTGCAAGATTATTCGTCTTCAAGTTATTTGCATTCCGATATCACACAGGTACGAATGCGTATAATTAATGGTGCTCAGAATAATTTTTATAAAAGCTAAGGACGTAATTTTTATAAAAACAAATATTTTAAAATGTTTTAAAAGTGTTTTAAATTATTTACACTTCGTTTTTATTTTGATAATCTCGAAAAGGAGTTTGAATTATTTGGATCTCTTTTGGAAGAGACGTTTTAAACAAAAAGTCAAAAAGTCAAATAGACACGAGGCCTCGTTCAAACGACAAGCAGTCTCGTTCAAACGAGATGCTTATGTCGTGCGAATGACGTGGCTATGTTGTTCGAAGGACACAATTTTTGAGGGGGCAATTTAATTATTATTTAAAGCGTGTTTTCATCAGAGTTTCGTAAGTGTGCATTCTGGAAAACTATTTACGAACCAGAAACTTGTTTGAAAATGTTTTTCGAAGGTTTCAAATCTTAAACACATCCTTAGAAGTTTGCAAAGATTCGAGATATCACTATTATATGTTTACATGATCTTTCTGAACCAAAAAGGTTTGTTCTATACATGAACATCAGGGTTTTGCGATGAATAAAAGAGGACTTCTTCTTCGACATCGTAGATAAATCAATGCCATTCGGTGGACACCGAGACATACGTGGACGTGTGTGTTGTGGACTGGTATTGTGGAAGACATAATTTCTGCGTGGGCACTATTGAAGAACGGTAGAAGATCAGAAGGAGTTTCAAGACCCGTGGGGATCGAGTCACTGATTAAGGCTAATATGTCTTTGTAAAACCTTTATTCATAATGATTGTCTGGCTTGGACCATCCGAGGTTTTTTCCCGTCTTGGGTTTTTCCTCGTACATCTGGCGTTGTGAGTATTCTTTACTTTACTTTACTTGCTTTAATCACTAGATGCATGTTAGGATTAATTAAGATAAAATTGGTTTAAAGGAAAAATTGGTTTTTCACAACTTGGTTTGGTGCTAATTAAAAGTTAGATAATTTTTTGGTGAAAATTGGTTTGAGTTGAAACACACACATAAGGACCACCCCTTTCAATGTTGAAGATTTTGAAGAAATGTTATTTGATACTTCCATGTATGGGTTTGGGGGGATATTAGATTGTATGTTTCATTTTTGTTGGGTAGCATAATTCGGATTTTTTAAGAATGTATCGACATAGACATAGGTGGAGATTTGTAAGGGCATGTTTTATAAATATTCATCTAGAATATAGAAATGTTTTGTTGTCCTAGATCATATTTAGTATGTCGTATATCGTTAAATCTCGGCACGTTCTACCTTGATGTCCATCGTCTGAATCTTTAGCAACACACATCATCTACACGCACCCATAATGACAACGTGCATCTTCAAATGGCTCTATTCCCACTAACTCCACTACGCTTAAAGGTAAAATATTTAATTGGAGTTATTAATGTTCACGTATTTATTTTTGATATTTTTATAAAATATTTTCATCAAAATTGAGGCGTTTTTCTATGTAAAGATTTATTTTTTATGACCTGTACGCGAGACTTTTTAAATAAATATTTTTCACTTGTGTCATCCAAACGACATAGAAATGTTGTCTAAACAACATTGAGAAATAGTTTGAACTACATCTTCTAATAAACCCTATTTGATTCACTACACGGTCCCAAATCATTTATGTTAATCATTATTGGCTTGATTATTCATCTTACTTGTTCTGGAGTAACACTAGTGAAGAGGAAGATTGTCTCCATTGTTGACCAATTGGAGCTCTTAGAGGATCTCTTTATGAAGGCTTTAAACCGACACCTGAGGGTATTTCGTCGTCACAAAAATGTTGTATTTCTGTTATGTAGTTGTAAGTTAGATATATACAGTTTATAGAGAAATAAAAGGTTTTTCCCCTACTGGGGATTTTCCCTCAAATTTGTGTTGTGATTGTTTGGTTGTGCATGCTAGATAATTCATATTATTGTCAATCACAATTAGATTCATGTTTTAGGGATTTATTAAAATCTAGCCATAAAATTATAATTTAATTAAATAAGTTTAAACATTGAACATAAGCGCACTCTCAAATTGGATGAGAGCCAATTACACAATTATACTGTAAAATTTTTTTGCAAAATTTTTTTGTATATCAATTTTTGTCTAAAAATTGATTTTTGAAAAAGCACAAACTCAATGGAAAAATTGTGTAATCAAAGGCTAGTTTTTGATGTGCCAAGTCTTGGTCCTTGTTCAAGAAGAAATATAATTCTTTTAGTTTTGGTGTCTTAAAGTGTTTGGTTTACTCTTTTTGGAAAGATATGTTAATGTCTCTCTATCACTACTTTTGATCTTTAGATATGATCTTTGATTTTTTCAAACCTTATTGGTCTTCTATAATTGTTAGGTGTTATTTTATCCCATAAACTTAAATTCAATCCTATGTGGTTAGTTATCGTACTATTGGTTATATTTTCGACTTTTAACAATACATGCCTAATCTTTATAGCTTGAATTGCCATGGTAAATTGACCTTGATATATTAGAGTATTCGACATAACTCATGCAATTTTACACCGCACAATAAACTTGAGCATTTTTACAAAAAAATATAAATAAGGAATTTATTTTCTAATTCTAAAGGAAATTAAAAGTTTTATACAATTTTTTACTAAAAGGCTGTCATTGTTAATCCTTATGTGTATGAGAGTTTTTATAACCATTTTTTAGTTGAATATATATATAAGATTAAAATCATGAGTGATGATGTGGTAAGGGATGCAACTTTGGGTCATGAGAAATACCTTTTAAAAAAATGAAAATAGTTTCCCACCCCTTGTAATGAATGAGCAAAAACCACAATATTTTATCCAAAGTGATGTCTCAAATATTTTTATCTATCCAAAACTTAAGTAATATTAAGGATATGAGACTTAAAAGTTTTTAACCATAAATATTTATTTGAGGAAAAATAATCATAGTTGAAATTTATATTTGTTTTTAATGAAAAATCAGGCTTCCTCCTTTTTGCAAAAAGAAAAAAAAATCAAAAGTGAGTGCAAATATCAAACTTCATTTTTACAGGTTAATATTCATTTTATTCATTTTCTATCATGAGTTAAGTCTTCGGAATCACTTTATCTTTTATTGATTTAATTTTACCTTAGTCTATTGAATGCTAAAACCATTCTTGTTATAGAGTATTTGGCCAAATCACAACTTACCCTACGGTCGTTTGATCATGATTTTCCTTTTGGGGAATGGAGTTCCTACACTTTTAAGTGGAGTTGAGGAAATTCCAAAATCTGCATTGACAATTCACTCACATCATATGTCAATTGATCAACTTGGCGCATATAATGACGCACTTTTGTAACACTTCATGTTTTTTAAAAATATAATATTTGTTAAATTAAATTTTGAACAAAAACTGGAATCTATTTAATTTTGGTATGTAAAAAGATTGGTATTTATATATAAAATAAGTTTTTAAGTGGAATTTAAATTGGGATTAAAATTTGGAAATTGTAACTTTTTATATAAAAGTTAGGAGAGGATCCGACCTAAGGAGAAAAAAATAAAAATATTTGTCGTCCGTTCGAGCTGATTTGTTTTCTGCATCTTCGTCTCACCTTCATCTACAACATACTAAAATTTCAGTCAATTCCAATGGTCCGATCGTCCATAGTAAATTTTTGAGTGGTTGTATTGATTAGGACTCAAACAATTTTTGATATATAAATATAAAGTGACCGATTTAGGACTTTTAAAGCACATGTTAGCCTTTTCAAAAATCAGTATCCTCCTCTGTTTTCATCTTCTTCCATCTACAAAACACTAGTCCCATTTAACAACAAGATTAAACCTAAGTTTTGAAGATTCAACCCGAGTTTTCTCAAGATCGTCATAGAACATATTTTTGTCGCCTTCTCGAGAGGAACACAACCATCTATTTAGAATTATCTCATTATTTTTCTAAGTCATGAATACTTTTATTCTCTCTCTTTAGTATTATGTGTTTTAAATATTACATAAACATAAATTTACATGCTTTTCTTAAAATAAATTAGCAACCTTAATTAGGGAAAGTGAAATCTAATTTGGGACTGTTTTTGTGAAAAATATCAATCTGAATTTAAAACTTATAACCCTTGTGTGCTTAGGGTAGAGATTTCATTTTGTGATTATGGGAATAGGTTTGCATGTAGAAAATCATAGGTGCCCTAATTAAATGAAAAAAATGACTTGTCCAATCATATGCAATTATGTAGGTGTGATTAAGTAAATTACTTGGTGTGTTTCTTAAACTCACATGATGTTGAAACTAACATTATCGGATAAAATAAACTGCATTAATTATGACGATAGATTGAACGAATTAAATTGAGTTTGATTGTGATTATATGAGAAATTATATATTTGTTGATAAATTGGATTGTGGGACTTAATGTGTTAATTATATCCATCACCGCGGGGACGAGGGGATTTTGGGTATTATGTTCTCCCTTTAATTTTAGAAATACTTGCTAGGTATGGGACTAATGGGTATGCATTAGTAGAGGTTAATACCTTTTATGTATGTGACTAGTTAGTGTAGTTTTTCACTAATGGGATATTCTGGGGTGAAGTTGGTTTTGGTGTCATTATGTTATTTTGGGATAGCCTAGACGTGAGACGAGGAAGAGATAATTGATAGAAATTCATCTTATAACATATGGCAAGACGTGTTTGTGTTTTAGAGACCTCTAGATAGTGGACTAGGGGTAGGTTTGGGGATTTGTGCTCTATAATAGGGTGGGGATAATTTAAAATAATGAGAAATTGAGAATTAATGCCTAAGATAATAAATGAGTATTAAAATGAATTGGTGTTGTTTATAAGTACATGAGTGACAAAAAATGAGTTGGCGGGCTATTACGACGTGTTGGTGTGTGGTTCCGTAATAAGTGTAGGGCTGACAGAATACGGGTTGATTGGCTATTATGATGTGTCGTGTGTGGAACCTTGTTAATAAGTGCATGGCAGATGGAATACGAGCTGACTGACTATAGCGAGGGGAATGTGTGTGGTGTAAGACTTGAGATGGGCCCGAATAAGTGGAGGACATATAGTAGGGTCGGTTGGCTACGACGACACCGTGATAAAAATATTAATAATGTGATAAATTAATTTTAATAAAAATGGTGACCTTAGAGTAATTACCTCATTGTGATAATATGAGTTGGGCTTAAATATTTGGGGTGGCTTAATTACGTGATTAGATGATAGCAGTTCATTTTTACCCGCATGTTAATAATTATCACATCTAATTTAAAATACTCTATTGTGGTATTTATTATGTATAAAGCTACTTTCTGGATTCACGGGCCCTAATTGACGAAAGTATCTTGTATTCATGTGGTGGGCTCTGACCCACTGCGTTGATTAACATTTCAGGTATAGGGCTAGAGTAGTTACATAGGAGTATTGGAGATATTTTGGAGGTGCATCTGGAGTTTACTTTAGATGCGTAGTAGATAGATTTGTTTTCCTTTCCGTCGCATTTATTAAGAGACCTTATTCAAGGATTTAGTGGGCCACTCGGTTCCACGGTTGTTTATGGTTTTGTTCAGATATTTATAATTGGAGCATTTATCTCAGATCATATTATTTGGAGTTAGATTATTTTGGAGACTAACACGGTGATGGATTTTAATATTTTCATGGATGATTCTATTGATTGGATTAATCTGATTATTATCTTGTGGAATGCATATTTTTATATGTCTCGTATCTATCACATGCTAAGAATGACTACTTATTTAGTGACACCCGACGTAGTTTGGTGGCGGCTAGCCACCTCACTTGTCAGATCGCGTGGGGTGTTGTAGATGACATCAAAGTATGGTGTTAGGTCCATAGGTTGTGAGTCCGTTTAGCTTCCGCGTTACCAATCTTTGATCCCCTTTGTTAATTTGTAGTCCTTAAGATATTAGGTCTAGCGTATGTGTTAGCTGCGTTTCTTGGAGATAGGGAGTTTTGTGTTAAGGACATTGTAATTGAGGTTAGAAATAGTAATCTTGATTTGAGGATCCCTAGGGTTGATTTCAAAAATGATATTTATTTTACAGATCATTAGTATAAATTTTGGGGATATCTAGTATCGATGCAGTGATGTGATTTGATTTGAGAATTTAAGCTTGCTATATCTTTTGGAGATAAAATCGGGTAGTGATTCATGAGATAGCGTGGTACGCTGTTATTTTCATAGTTTTTCGTATATATATACTTAGGATATATATTGTATTTTACTCATGGGTAGGTATGTATGGGATTTGGTGTATGGGCACCCAATCGTGTCATTTTATGGATAGGCATATGTGAGCCTTATTTTATTTTGCGCATTTATGCTTCGTCGAATTTTGAGGATGAAATTCATGTGCTAGTGGGTAAGTATGCAACACCCTGTGTTTTCGAAACATAAAATATTTGTTAAATTAAATTTTGAGTGGAATTTCAATTGGGATTAAAATTTGGAAATTATATCTTTTTATATAAAAGTCGGGAGATGATCCGACCTAAGGAGCAAAAAAATATCAAAAAATATTCGACCATCCGATCAAGATGAATTTTAGTTAATCTTCGTCTCCCCTTCAACCATAACGTACTAAAATTTCAACCAATTCCAACGGTTCGATCGTCTGTAGTAAATTTTTGAGTTATTGTATTTGATTAGGACTCAAATTCTTTTTGGTATATAAACATAAAGTGAAGGGTTTAGGACTTTTAAAACATATTTTAGCCTTCTCAAAAACTAGTAGCCTCCTCTATTTTCATTTTATCCTATCTTCAAGACCCTAGTCCCATTTAAAAGAAAGATTCAACCCATGTTTTGAAGGTTCAAACCGAGTTTTCTTAAGATTGTCAAACAACATATTTTTCTTGTCTTCTCGAGCGGAACACAACCATTTATTCACAATTATCTCATGCTTTTTATAAGGCATGGATACTTCTATTCTCTCTCTTCAGTATTATGCATTTGAAATAGCGCCCAAACATAAATTTAAATGCTTTTCTAAAAATAAATTAGCAACTTTATTTAGGGAAAGGGCAATCTAATTTGAGACTATTGTTGTGAAAAATCTTAATCTGAATTTAAAACTCATAATCCTTGTGTGCTTAGGGTAGAGATTTGGTTTTGTGATTATGGGGATAGTTTTGCATGTAAAAAAATCAAAGTTGCGCTATTTAAATAAAAAATATTAACTTATGCAATAGGTATGATCAAGTAAATTATTGTGGTGTGTACCTTCAACTCGCATGATGTTGAAATTAAAATTGTTGGATAAAATAAACTGTGTTGATTATGACGATGGATTGAACGAATTGAATTGAGTTTAATTGTGATTATATGAGAAATTATATATTTGTTCATGAATTGGATTGTGCTACTTATTGTGTTAGTTATATTCATCACCGCAGGGACGGCAGGAATTCGATTAGTATGCTCTCACATTAATTTTAAGAATACATGTTAGGTATAGGACTAGTGGGTATGACTTAGTAGCGGTCAACACTTTCTAGGAATGGGAATAGTTAGTGAAGATTTTCACAGATGGGATATTCTGGGGTGGGGCTGATTTTAGTGTCATTTTGTTATTTTGGATAGCCTAGATGCTTGACTAGGAAAAGATAATTAATAGAAATTCATCCTACAACACATGGTAAGACGTGTTTGTGTTTTGGATACCTCTAGGAATGGGACTAGGGGCAGGTTTGAGGATTTATGCTCTATAATATGGTGGGGTAAATTTAAAATAATGAGAAATTGAGAATTAATGTATAAGATAATAAATAGGTATTAAAATGAATTGGCCTCATTAATAAGTGTAGGACTAATAGAATAGGGGTTGGTTGGCTATTACGATGTGTGGGTGTGTTATGGGGTAATAAGTGCAGGGATTAGCAGGATATTATGCTATGTCAAGCATGGGACCTCATTAATAAGTATAGGGTTAATGGAGCATGGGTCAGCTGGCTTTAGCGAGGGGAATGTGTGTGGAGTAAAACTTGAGACGGTCCCGAATAAGTGAAGGACATACTGTAGGGTCGACTGGCTATGACGACACCATATTAAAAATATTAATAATGTGATAAATCAATTTAAATAAAGATGGTGGCCTTATAGTAATTACCGTATTGTGATAATATGAGTTAGACTTAAATTTTTGGGGTAGATTAACTACGTGATTAGATGATAGAACTTCATTTTTACTAGCATGTTAATAATTATCGCGTTTAATTTAAAGTAATCTATTGTGGTGTTTATTATGTATAATTCTACTATTTGGGTTCACAAGCCCTAATTAGGAAGAGTATCTTATATTCATGTTGTGGGCTCTAACCCATTGCGTTGATTAACATGTCAGGTATATGACTAGAGTAACTTCAAAGGAGTATTGAAGATATTTTGGAGGTACAGCTGGAGTTTACTTTAGATGCATAGTATGTAGATTTATTCTCTTTTTCGTCGCATTTATTATGAGAGTTTATTCATGGGTTTGGTGGGCCATTCGGTCCCAGAGTTTTTTATGATTTTATTCAGATATTTATAGTTGGATCATTTATCTGAGATAATATTATTTGGAGTTAGATTATTTTGGAGATTAGCATGGTGATAGGTTTTAATATTTGCATGGATGATTATATTGATTGGATTAATCTGATTATTATCTTGTGGAATGAATTTTTTATATGTCTCATATCTGTCACATGCTAAGAATGACTACTGATTTTGTGATGCCCGACATAGTTTGGCGGTGACGGCTGACCACCTCACTTGTCAGATTACGGTGGTTGTCACAACTTTATCCATCGCATGTTATTCCTCCTCTATCTCCTCGTCTTTCTCCTACATCACTAGCATTTAGTTTTTGCTATGTAATTGAAAATGAGTCTGATTCCACCGTCTCTCAGATATCTACTAAACTAGGTTCTAGTTTGCTTTCATCATTTTTTTGATGAACTCTTCTTTCTATAAAAACACCCAATAATAGTTTGATGCATGCGCAAAATGTTAAGGATGCCTTTCAAAATTAACATTGCGATCTGATTGATTTGTGTGTCTTTACGATGATAAAATGGAAGAAGAATTGATGTAATTTGTTTTGGTTTTAGTTAGAGTTATTTGAAATTTGGCTAGGATTGATCATATTCATTTTAAATCTTTGTAAACTCTTAAACTTTTTAAAATGCTTATTATATTTTAGCATTTCATATATCTTTCTGTGACATATTTTATATTCCAATGTGTAGTTTAACTTGTTGATCTTGGTCGTTTACTCTCATTATTATATCTTAGGATAACATGTCGATTATTTACTCAATATATGATTATTCTCTTTTGTTGGTTTGATTAGCATGGTTTACTCTATTTAAATTCATTGCGAACTTAATCCCATTATGTGCTTAGTTCTTTCCTTTGTCATTTTCCATGGCAAAAAGAGGGTGAAGTTTGTAGATTGGGGGAGAATATTTTTCTCGACATATTAGGGTAGTTAGAGTTATTTGTTGCTATATCATGGTTTTTGAGAGGAATTGTGTAATTGATGGAAATTTATTTTAGATAGATATGATTTTCATGTCCGCAATGTTATATTCACATGATTCATATTTATCACATCTAATTGTCATATTTCTTCACTTTGGTACTTTGATGAGTTTTCTAGTGTGTGAAAAGAACATTTGAACAAGAGATCCTTGAATATGATTTGTGTCTCTTATAGTGATTAGTCGTAAAATGGTATAATTTCTTTTATTTTCTTGTAATTTTGCCTTTTATGTTTTGTCTCCAACTTCAACAACATGGGAGATTGTAAGAGTATAGTATACTCGGTGTGCTTCATATGATATATTGTTTAAATTCCTTTAACCAAGCATTTTTGTGTTTTTTTCCAAGAGGTCAGCAAAAATCTTCGACAATGGATCAGATTCACTCAATATTGAACCTCAAGCATACCACATTGGAAAAGGTATAAGACTTAGCCAACTTACTTTCACCTTGGTTAGTCATCTTTGTAAAATGAAAAAAACTATTGTTAATTAACCTTAGTCATGTAATTTTTTTTCATATACACATGGAAATATAATTTTCATATAGGAAAATCTATTTTAGAAATAATTGCATTTCCTTGCGTATTCCTAGTTTGTATATTCATGCGAGAAACAAGCATACTTGGAGTTTTCCTCAAAACATATTTTTGGCAAATCTTCTAAAGATAAACTTGACAAAGTCTGAACGCATGCGTGACTTGCTTCGTCTTAGCTTCATCACAGTGAAGGATGACCTCTCTTATAAGCACCCAAAAGTGTTAAAATAAAACCCCAAATAGACGATTTTTAATTGCTAATTCTTGACAAAATGAGTCTTATGCGCCTATTTGTCTGTTTTGTAGGCTTGCTTGCACTTGTGGATTTAAAAGCTATATTTTGAGGTAAAATGTGGTTCGAGGATCTTAAACCTAACCCTCGTGCCTTTTACCCAGTCCCGTAGCCTAAACCTGTCCCGAACCAAAACTAGTCCACCCCTAGCCTGTCCTAAAAATTTCCCTGTGTTTGTGTGGTATTATTTTATATTTTTTGAGTCATTTTTACTATTTATTTCATTTTATTTTATTTAGTTTTTGACCATTTTATGTAAATATAATAGTGCGTGTAACTATGTGTATCATTTTATATAGTACTAAGTCTGTGTTTGTAAATAATATAGGTGTGCATTTTATTTTTTATTTTTTGTTTTTATTAGTAGTTTAGTTTTATTAATATTTTATTAAGTTAGGTTTGTTAGTATTATTTTATTTTAGTCTTTAGATTAGAAATTTAATCTTTTAATTTTACTAGATTTTGTATTTTCTTTAGTTTTATTTTATTATGTTAGGATTTCAATTTTTCGATTTTATAAATTTAAATTTTTAGTTTTACTAATTTTTTTAATTTTATTTTTAGATAAGTAGTGTTATTTTAATAGGGTCACAAACTCCACCCCCCCCCCCCCCCTAACTAACATAGACCTTCCTAACCAACACACTAATAAACCTACACCATACAACACCCAAACATATTACCCATCATCTTCACCACCAAACTTCACCTTTCTCTCTCCTACTCTATAACCAACTCAACCTTCCCTTCCACTATCACAATAACTCACCCCATACCAACCCATCATCCCAGAACCTCCATAATCTGGAACCTGGAGCTACACCTAACCCGATCACCTGCCTCAAATCGAATATCACAACCCGGCGCCCCAAAGCTAAAAATCGAAACTAATTACGAGATACCCATCACCCATACACCTTAACCCGCTACCTTAATACCCAAAAACCCTCTAACCCATAAATTTCAACCGGAAATTCCCCTATCTGAACCCGGTTCCGACCCTAGTCAGTCTAAACAAATCCAAACCCATTTTACCTCCTGACTTGAGCTCCCCAAATCGAAGCTCAAACCCGATACCTCATACTCCCAAGTCGAGCAGCAACCTTGACCCATTTCTCCCTCAACAAATAAAACCAAAAATAAAAACCCACATGTTCCCACATGAATTTTATACATTTCTTAAAATACCCTCAAATCCCCCACAATCACATCACCCTCATTAAACCCACATACACACTTGAGCAGTCTCTTAATTATCCCTCTCACACCTTACACCCCTCATGTCCATCATATTCCAACTATACCCCTAGCCTCAATCCACCTTTAAATTGAAGACTTGGTGGCACTTGAAGAACATCCTCATTTTAGTTTTTCACTTTGTGTGACAAATTCTCCTCCACCCCTGTATAGAGATGTAACAACCCATTTAATTAAATATCGGGTGATCAGTCCTATATCCAATTAAAAAAGATTATACAGTTGGTTCATTCTTAGCATCACTGTCGAAAAATATCTTTTTTCCTAATAATTTAATCACCTAATATCCAAGTAAGCGGGTTGTTAAAACTTTTCTAATTTAATTTCATAAAAATTCCGTTTTAAATCAAATAAAACATTTAATACAAACCATTCACACAACGAATAATAACTGAATAGACATCACAATGGAATTTAAATGCAACTGGAATAAACTTTCCAGTAACATATCTTAATACAATAATCCCTACAATACCAGATGTACCAAAGTGACATAAGAATATAATCCGACTCACATAGAAATGAAATAACTAGAATCCTCTTGGGCGACATTCCCTAAATGAAAGATCAACTACTATAGAATATGAATCAAGAATCTGAAAGCGTCTAAATAATGTCAGCTACTCTGTAGTATCCATAGCATCGTCAATAGAACCAATCCTCTATGGATGGCGTCCCTGTGGCTGGACACCCGATATATATATATATATATATATATATATATATATATATATAGAGAGAGAGAGAGAGAGAGAGAGAGAGAGAGAGGATAAAAGAGAGAGAGGAGGATGTGCAAGTAAAGGGTCAGAGCCCGAAGTAGTTTTAAAAACAACAAGTGAATAAATGCTAGATTCGGCAGTTATTATATACATGTTACCATATCATACTCTCTCTTGAAATTCTTGCCTCTCATCTAGAGTGAACGCCTATCATACCACTAAACCATACTAGTTATAGTCTCATGCTAACAAGCTCATCCAAGTGTATCCACTAACCATATCCCAATTCATTCCCATGTATTACTCTCGCAGTTCATGTAATTATATCATATGTATCAATTTAGATTCAACATGGATAAGCCCCTTATTAATTCAATTCAATTAAGTGTTCTCATACTTAATTAATTCCAGATATCATTATCTTTCAATTCTACTTTAGTCACATAGTAGATATAATCATATGTATATATATACTTTCACTATATTATTTATATACAATATTGAACCACGAGACACAGTTGCGGTGCTGCATTACTCTGCTATCATGTCCCAATACATCTCATCACTGTATAGGGGATTATAGGTTCGGTAAAGATCCCTCGAACCACAAATATGAAATCACAAAAAAAATTGGTGAACATAGTTCTAAGCCTTTGGTATACATACATACTTTCACACCCAAATGACCGTTCTATAATATTGTTCTCACTAATCCTAATCGACCTAAGTCCTATGTTCTCGAGGGACAAGTCAAAGATCCCCACATAGGAGTTATTATACGCGAACTCCACAAGTGGAAGATACTGTTCCCAACCTCCCCGAAAATCAAGGATACACATGAGTTACATATCCTCTAACATCTGGTTAGTACGCTCCGTCTTCCCTTCTTTCTGTGGGTGATAGGCAGTACTTAATCGAACCTCCGTACCCATGGCCTCATGAAAACTCTCCCAAAATCGGGATATAAAGATATTATCCCGAGCGGACACAATATTTAGAGGTAACCCATGTAACCTCATTATCTCAGCTATAAAAATCTAGGCATACTGTCCCATAGAGTAATCAGTTCGAACTAAGAAAAAGTGAGATACCTTAGTCAACTGATCCAAAATCAACCATATAAAATCGTGACCACTCTGAGAATTAGGTAACCCTGTGATGAACTCCATATAAATGCCCTCCTATTTCCACATCGGGGTTTCTAATGGTTGTAGAAACCCAGCTGGCTTCTGATGATCCATTTTCACTAACTGACAAGTGGCACACTTAGACAAACTCATCAATGTCCCTTTTCATCCCGATCCACCAATATTTCCATCGCATATCTTGGTACATCTTATCCCCACCGGGATGTACTGTAAATTTGGATTCATGCGACTCCGTCATCACTGCATGTTGAAAATCTACACCCAATAGAATAATCAACCTACCATTGAAGTGCAAGCCCCCATTAGAACTCAATGAGTAAGGCTCTGCTCCACCGGCTAAAAGTTATAAAATTTTCTCCTGACAAAATGGATCTGCTGCCTTTGCCTGAACCACCCTAGTCACAATATGAGGTGTAACAGTTATAATTAACATAAAATATTGGACAACTGCATTCAGATGTCCCAGTTCCTTCCATTTTGCCTTCCACACCGCGGCCAACTCGCCTATCGACCTTCAGCTCAATGCATCTTTTACCACCTTAGCCTTCAGTGGGTGGTAATGTATCTCAAACTGATAACCTTTCACAAACTCAAGCCACTTGCGCTGACGCATGTTCAACTCCTGCTGAGTGAACAAATACTGCAGTGACTTATGGTTCGTGAACAGGTGAAACTTCTCCCCTAACAAATAATGTCTCCATATTCGAAGAGCGAACACGATTGGTGCTAGCTCCAAGTCATGGGTGGGGTAATTCTTTTCATGAGGCTTAACTTTCTAGAGGCATAATCTATAGCCTTCTCTTCCTACTATAATACTCCACCAAGACCCTGCAATGATGCGTCAGTAAAAAGTTAGAACTCCACTCCTGGCTTGGGCAGTGCTAGTACTAGTGCTGAAGTCAACTTATCTTTCAGCTCATCGAATGCCAACTAACACACATCATCCCATGTAAATGGTATGCCCTTACGAGTTAGATTAGTCAATGAACCCGCTCTCTTTGAGAAACCCCAGATAAAATGTCGATAATAGCCATCCAATCCTAAGAAACTTCGCACCTCTATCAGTTTCGTGGACTGTCCCCACTCCCTCACCGCAGATACCTTGCTAGGATCCACAAATATCCCCATCTCAGACACAATATGCCACAGAAACTGAACTTCCTAAAGCCAAAATCCACACTTCTCATATTTCTCATACAATTGATGCTCACGTAGTGTCTGTAGAACCCGTCATAAATTCTTGACATGCTCATTCTCGATCCGAGAATAAACCAGAATGTCATCTATAAAGAGAATGACAAACTGATCCAAGAACTCTCTGAATGTCCTATTCATCAAGTCCATAAATACCGTCAGCGCATTAGTTAGACCAAAAGGCATAACTCTAAACTCATACGATCCATATCTGCTAAGAAAGCAGTCTTAGAAACATCCTACTCCCTGATACGCAGTTAATGATACCCAGATCTCAAGTATACCTTTGAGAAGTAGGCTGCTCCTCTCAGCTGATCAAACAAGTCATCGATTCTAGGCAACGGATACTTATTTTGTATCATGACTTTGTTAAGCCCTCAATAATCTACACACAGCCGTAAAGAACCATCTCACTTCTTTACAAACACCACAAGGGCTCCCCAAGGTGATATACTCTTACGGATAAACCCCTAACCCAATAACTGCACTATTTTATTCCTGAGCTCCCTTATCTCTGTTGGAGCCATATGGTACGATGCATGAGCAATAGGCCGTGTGCCCGGTGCTAAATATATCACAAACTTAATCTACCTGCTAGGAGGTAACCCCGATATCTCCGGGAATACATTTGTAAACTCACAAACTATCGGTAACAAATCAAGGGATAACACAACTCCCATAGAGGTCTCCTCCTTTATATCATATAAATGTGTAGACGATACTCCCTCAGAACGAGGCATCGCTAATAGGAACATCTTTTGTCCCGGGATATAAAAAATAATACACCAGCTATAACAATCAATCATGGACCTATATGCAATGAGCTAATCCATACCGATAATCACATCATACTCGGACATGTCCAGAACAAGTAAATAAACTTGTAAAATCAGACTCTCAATCTCTATACTCACTCTATGAGATATAAAGAATATAGGTGTACCACTACCCAACGATGAATCTACATATATAATAGTGCTATCTGCAATATCTAATAACCCTGCATCCCGTACAAATCTAGTGGCTACAAATGAATGTGAATCCCTCGTGTTAAACGAAATGTTCCCCATAGCCCCATAGATAGAAAACATACCCTCAATCGCGGGCGGTGGTTGCTTAACTGTTACCTGATATACGTTGTATGCACTCCCATACTAGTCCTGCTATGATGGAGCTGTTGAAATGGCAGGTAATGATGACACCTGAGCTGGTGCTAGGAGAGTGACTAGTGGAAGAAGTAGTCATTGAACACCCTACTGCTGAGGTAATTTGTCCTTATTAGGACAATCCTGTCTCTTGTGGTCAGTCTTTCCACACACGAAACACTTGACAGTAAACTTTCCCCCATTCTGTCCTTGCTAACCACGACCATGCTAGCCGTTACCACCTCTCTCTTGGCCCTGATGCCCCTGCTGCCACTGTCTATTACCTCCATGCTCATATCGAAATCCTTTGGATCATAATCATTTAGCATAGTCCACGGGTTGGGAACCCTGATCCCCCTAACCTTACTGACTCTAACCCGACTGTGTCCCACTGGAACTGCCTCCATTAGTCTTGCCCTGCTGTCCAGACTCAAATCCTCATTACCACCCTTACCATGTAGGCGATTTATCATGGAAGTGAAGCATCACATAATTTAGAACATCTGCATAAGTATGTAGTGAAAGATTACCCAGTAAGTGCTAGTGAATCTTTCATTTCAGGCCATCAGTGAACCTCTGAATTCTCTTTTCTTCAGTAGGTACCTCTCCTAGCACCAAATCTGTCAGCCTAGTAAACTTTTCCTCATAATCTGCCACTGTCCTCCCCTCCTGGGTCAAGTCAAGTATTTTCCTCCCGGTCTCAGTCTGAACGGCGAAGGGAAAGTACTTACGGTCGAACCACACCCAGAAGTCCTGAATAGTCATCATCTCTCTCCTCAGTAGTGGTAATAGACTCCCACCACTGTAAAGTTGCAGCTACTATCTTAAACGTAGTCAGTATCTATCGCTGAACCTCCGTGCATTCGAACATCCTCGAGTGCCTTTGGATATCTTTCTTCCATTGGCTCACAACAACAACATCAGAACCCCCATAAAACTCTGGTGGATGCGCCTTCTGGAATGCATCCCTAAAACGTTCCCAAGAAGTCGGAAACATTTTCCCTATTACTAGTGGCATAACTGGTGCCTGCTGTACAATGGCAAAAGCTGTGTGGACTCCCTGAGCAACAATGGCAGTAACCTCGACAACATTCATGGTACACTGAACTGGGGTGGGCTGAGTTTCACTTCGAGGAGGCATCCGAGAAGAGCGAGAATATACCATCAGTATTTAATATCACATAACAGCTGAAGAACGTATATGCGTAAATAAGAATGCAACAGTCCTAATGATAGGCTTCTATATCAAATGAGGCTAAGCAGAAAGCATAATAAACCGTTCAAATCCTAAAAGACTCTAGAAGTTGATTCTTTGATACCACCTATAACAACCCTCTTAATTAAATACCGGATGATCAGTCGTATACCCAATTAAAATAGATTATATAGTTTGTTCATTCTTATCTTCACTGTCGAAAAAAAAAAATTTGGCCTTAATATTTAGGTTGTTAAAACTTTTCCAATTTAATTTCATAAAAATTCCATTTTAAATAAAATAAAATATTGAATACAAACCATTCACATAACGAATAATAACTGAATAGACATCACAATTGAATTTAAATGCAACTAGAATAAACTTTCCAGTAAAATATCTTAATACAATAATCTCAACAACACCAAATGTACCAAACTGACGTAAGAATATAATTTGACTTAGATAGAAAGGAAAAAACTAGAATCCTCTCTGGTGACATGACCTAAATGAAATATCATCTACTATAGAGTATGGATCAAGAATATGAAAGTGTATAAATAAGGTCCACAACTCCATAGCATCCATAGAATCGTCAATATACCCAATCCTCTATGGTTGGCGCCCCTTTGGCTGGACACCTTTTATATATATATATATATATATATATATATATATATATATATATATATATATATATATAGAGAGAGAGAGAGAGAGAGAGAGAGGATAGAAGAGAGATAGGAGGATGTGTAAGTAAACAAGTCAGAGCCAGAAGTATTTTTAAAAACAACAAGTGAATAAATGCTAGATTCAGTAGTTATTATATACATGTTAGCTTATCGGACTCTCTCTTAAAATTCTCACCTCTCATCTAGAGTGCACGCTTATCGTACCTCTACACCATACTAGTTACATTCTCATGCTAACTAGTTCATCCCACTGTATCCACTATCCATATCCCAATTCGTTCCCACATATTACTCTCGCAATATATGTAATAATATCGTATGTATCCACACAGATTAAACATGGATAAGCCCTTTAGTAATTCAATTCAATTAAGTGTTCTCATAATTAATTAATTCCAGATATTATTATCTTTCAATTCTACTTTAGTCACATAGTAGATATCATCATATGCATATATATACATTCACTCTATTATATATATACAATATTGCACCTCGAGATACGGTTGCGGTGGTGCATTACTCTACAATCATGTCCTAATACATCTCGTCACTGTATAGGGGACTATAGGTTTGGTAAAGATCCCTCGAACCACAAAAATTAAATCACAAATAATGGAGGTGAAAATAGTTCTAAGCCTTTGGGCTACGCACATAATACACATCCAAATGACTGTTCTATACCATTGTTCTCACTAATGGTAATCGACCTAAGTCTTATGTTTTCGAGCAACAAGTCAAAGATCCCCCCACATAGGCCCATCAGGATGTGACTTCACGTGCGGACCTCCCCCGATAGCAAGTGAGCTAGGTATGTCATACACATAATCAATAATCAATCAAATAGGCATTATCATCTACCCATTATGTGTTAGGTACTCACACGACCTATATCATATTAGGAATTCACCCTATCCCATGTACCCATCGTATTTCTCGAATACCACCCCAACATGTTAATCAAGATTATTATCGTATATTTTATTATGTAGTTACCACTCACATAATATTTTATTCGACCCAAGTACCCACAAATATATCATAAATATTACCTGTACTTGATATAACGATTATTCTCCTCTAAATCGTAATATAATTATGTAGATATTTCTCACAAAATTTAATCCTCAAATGCAAATAATTTTCCAACATTAACCCAAGTTCCCCACTCCTTGTTAATGTACGAACATTAATAAAATCTCACCATGGGCCAAATTACCATTTTCCAAACCCTTTTTTCTCGATAAAGGTAAATTCTGCCCAGAAATATAAAATTACAATTTGAGGCTTTTCTGCTCCGAGTTTCAAAAAACTTAAAACTGAAAAGTTGTGCAAAAAGTGATTTTATACAACAAAAAGTGAGCACACTACCAATTTTCCCTTAAAACACTCCTAAAATTATCATACAATGTTCGTCCCTTTTAAATAATTTTTTATGCATTTATCCATTTTCTTTCACCCAAACTCACATAAAATATATTCTAACGAATCCCAAATATCTCAACTTCATTTCTACATGATCATGGGTAATTATAATACAAGGAAAAATATCTAAATCACCAAGTTTATATGAGAATTAACATCAAACCCAATTAACTCTCAAAATTTCATTTATCTAAATTCTCCATTTTTATACACCTTAAAAACCCAGAATTTAGAATTATGATTCCTTATCTAAATAATCAAATTTCTTATTCAATCATGAGTAGGATTCATCTACATGCAATACCTATCATCATTTTCCATTTTCTCCCTAAACATATATTTTTTCTACATGTTCATCCCTAACAAGTTCATCATATTCATTACCTCTACATGTGAATAATCAACTACATGAATTTTCATATACATTAAATAATATTTATTAATCATTTTAATCCCCAATTCATAAGTTCATAATCCCAAAGAAAATCCTATTCTAACATGTATATTATAAACACTGAAATAGAGCAAGAATCACTTGCCTCTCAGTGTAGGTCTGAACAATTAGAAGATAATATAATAACCTCTTTTTTCCTCTTATCGGCAACTTTTCGGGGATGGTGCAAGGTGTAGAGATCGTGGTTCATGGAGTTTCTCCCCTATGATTGCCCAATATGACTCTTCTTCTTCAAAACAACTATTTCTCTCCACAAGGTGGCTTTTCTTTTCTCTCAAAGTCTCTTCACTTTCTCTCAAAGAACTCAGAAATGAAAATAAATGAAATGAACCTTACGTATCATGTAAACCCACTTATATAACAAGTCTCCAAGGATAATTAAAAGACAAAAGATGTGAATACTGTTCATCTCCCAAGCTTAATGACTAAAATGCTCCTTTAGGGTGTCCTTTCATCTTCCAATTGACCCGAGACCTAAATCAAACACCCGTGTATACTTTTCTGCCTATTTAGACCCTTTCGAACTCAACGCCGCACTCAAAATGATCATCCAAATGATATTTAATTAATTTATACTTTATTATCCAACTTTAGTCCCGACACAACTCATAAGCGCGTCCCGACTTAAGTTCTATAATTGCCTTTTTTGTATCTCACAGCAAAATTCATAATTATCATATTCATATATTACTTATATATCACTAAGTAATATTCAATAATATTTTCCTCTTAATATTCAATCCGGATTAATCCTAATTAATTTATTAATTAATTAATTCACAATAATTTGACCCATTAACTTTTAATTATTCTCAATTGAAAAGTCATAAAATTACGGGGCATTACATACTTCCCCCCTTATAACCGAATTTTGTCCTGAAATTCAAAAAATAAAGCATACCTTGTACGAATAACTCCGGGTATCTGTCGCGCATCTCATCCTCGTTCTCCCAAGTAGACTCCTCAATGATTTTATAGATTCTTATCTTTTGAAATTATTATCCCTTGGCAATGGCAAGGAAGGGATTATCTCCTTGCATAAAGAACTTTGATAAGATAGGTGAATGAATTTAGAAAAAAAGAAAGAGTAATCTTACACATTTGAGAATGTTGGAGCCATTTGGAAGGTGAATGGGTTCCTTATTTATATGATGAATTAGACTTGATAGTCAAGTATTGATGAATAAGAGCTCTACAAAAATATTTTGCATGATTTCATAAATCATGAGGATTTCCACCATTAATGACCAATTAAACCAATTTGGTTAAATTTTCCAACTAAAGCAAGAATTAGTCCAATCTGAGCTACAAATGTACATTTTGATTATATTGGCTTCATCACTCCTTTAATAAATATCATGTAACTAATAATTGAGGTCTCATGCACAATGCGAGTGCATTGTGGTATATGATTAGAAAAAAGTGCTACTTCACTAAGAATGACCCAATGCATATGCTTTTGTGATGTATTTATGAGGTAAAACATGTGATAAAATAATCATGATTAATTTGGAAAATTTATGTGAATATGACTAAAATGTGATCCAATAACCAAAATTATATGGAGAGTGGGCTCTAAGATCGGGGTGTCTACACCATCTTTCTCTTCGTTTCATCTTTTTATTTTACCAACCCCAAGAGAAGCATAACTCCTTTTTAATTAAACATGACCACTATGAGAGGAAAAATAACTTAGCCTAAAAAACATTGGTTTTTAAAGACCAGTTGCAAACTATTGGTTTGATATTAAATTTGACCTAAATGACGAAGTTAATGGAGCCCATCTAACCACACTATGGATTCCCCTTGATAATGTTTATCTTTGATACTTAACTTATTCCTTGTTATATTCTTTTTTATCACCCAAGAATATATGTTAGACTACTTATGCTTGTTTAGATGTTTGAATTACTTATTTATCTCGCTATTAGATTCAGAGACTTGGGATTACGCATTTTAGGTTACAAATATATGTCCTTAGAAACCTCTGTAGTATGTAACCTAGCTTTGTTCAACTAACTATGATGACCAATAACCAGTTGATAAAAAAAATATGAAATATATGGAAGATCACCCAAAAATAGTCCAAGTGAAACTTACTGTTGTTCTAGAAAGTTTATCACCTCTTGCACTAGCCCTGATCATCTCTTTATCCCACTTAGTTAGTGAAAAGGGAAACTAGAACCCAAAACTACAACGAAATGATTTTACACTCCACCTACATTTTGGTTATGACTTTATTCTAAAACCTATCAAAACTAGATATATGTGTATTTTTGGTTATGGCTTTATTCTAAAACCTAACAAAACTAGCTATTTTTGTAGTTTTGAGTCATTGAGTTGTGCCTGAAGATTTGAAAATAGATACAAATACCTAATACATTGCATATCGAACAAACGGTTATTTAAATTGAAGGTTTTATAGGATTTTAGATTTTGAAAAATTTATAAGTCTATTTTAGAGTTATTCATTGACATGACAAAATCGCATTTTGGAAACGTCTTATATAATTTTTTTACAATGGGTTATGGAACTTATGACATCATTTGAATGGAGAAACCTATCATACTAAGATTTATATTATGAGGGAATTTTAAATGAAATGGAACCCTTCAAAACTAATATTACTTCTCACGGGAGTCTTTTGTACAAAAAAAATGTTGTACAAAGTTTTTATTTTGGATTTCAAAACATTTCGTAAGATATCATCCTCACATGACAATTTTTCTTATAAAGTTCTCATTTGAACGAGGTCTATCCTAGTTTAAATGAGAGGCCAAATTTTGAGAAACATGGTTTAGTTTGGTCATAAAGATATGTGGCAATGTTGGATCAAAAGGTTGTGGTGATGCTGAGGCCACAAGGATGTGTGGTGACGCTGGGGATTGAAGGGTTGGCCCAAATGTGTTAACTTAAATAAATCTGTAGGGGGTAATAGGTTTATCAATTAATTACCTCAATTCTCTGATTTCAAAATTCATACCAATTTTTCCAATCCTAATTAAACATATGACTAGGTTAGATAATTACAGTCATTTAGATCTATAAATTAATCCATTTAATTATGAAATCTTAAGTTAAATATGACAAAAACTAACTAGATTCAAATCCTATGGTAAATTTCATTGGGTATATGTATATTTTATTTGGGTTTAAATTTCATTTGTGTTCGATATGTGAAAATCAAAGTAAATAACAAACAATCAAGCCACAAGACAGATCTATGACGAAACAACCTCACTTAGGGGTGGTAAAACATCAATGCATCGTAATATCTGATTCAACTTAAAAAGGTTTTAAAAATGTAAGAAGATGCCTCTCTCTTGTTCCCTAACAAGAAGTTATCTGATGAACATTAAACTTTCTGCCATTGATAATGAGCGATCCCTATGAATCTTCATTAGACGAACGAGGAAGTCATATTCTCCTCCTTAAAATTGCATTGTGGGAACTCCCCAATAGCTCAAACACCTCATTGAGATCGAAGTTTTGAAATTAAATTATAATATGGATCAATTAGATTAAATCTAAGCTAGGTGGATCTGATCTCAAAACACTCTCAATTCCTCATAAAAAGTTAATCAAGTATAAATTTAGAGTTTCTCTTAAATATAAAAGGAACAAGGGACTTTAAATAAATAGATACAATTGATAAGCTCACAAACTAAAAAAATTCCCCTCATTATATGAGAAGTAACTAGGAATTCATATATTTTGAATAGGATGGAAAAAGCTCTATTTATAATTTACTTTTGCAAAACAAACTGTGCCATGAACATGGTTAAAAAGGCCTTCGTGCTCATGCTTTTTGACAATGAACTTGTCATGATAAAAATGTGCAACTGTGTGCAGGGTTACAAAACTAATTTGTGTGCACGGGTTTATGCTGTGGTCTTAAACCTGCAGAGACATGTGCATGGGGCTAAAACATAGCCGTACGAATGGTATAGGGAATAAACAATGTTTATTCCAAAGAAACTGGATTTTTGAAATAAGAGACTTTATCTTAAATTAAACACAACTCATGTGAATATATTACAACTTACTCAGTTATAAAATAATTTTTTATCAAAGTAAAATAAAATATGTGTGTGTATAGAATTAGACATTCAATCATAATCCATGAAAAGGATACTTCTGCAATGAGTTTGGAACCGGAAGTATTTGATATAGAGAAGGCGTGAAAAATCTTCATTGTTCACTGTTCACCAATGTTAAATGAACAAGACTCTCTTTACCAAAATGTATATATGAAATGAAAAAAAATTATCTTGATTATACATGGCCCAAATGCTTTGACATAGAATTAAGCCAACTATACTATAATAATAAATGTTAACATTTTCAATCTCCTCATTTGACCATTCCATGGAAAAATCCCAATAATACTTGCTTACAGTAAACAATACTCGCTCCACATTAGTCATATAAAGATAGAATCTGATCGTAATAGAAATGAAGTCAAATAAATTTTCGACTTAGCCAAATTTGATTCTAAGATGAGCTAATTTGCAATCTCGTGATGATACCTAAAAAAGAGAGAACAACACTAAAAGATCATGCAATTTGACACACATAAAGAGAAACTACCCCTGCATGGTAATCCTTCTAGAAATGTATCAGTATGAAACATAAGGCATGAAATGTGCATCAAGAAATGCATATCAATGTGACAAACTCCCCCAAATCAAATAGAAATCAATATCAATACCACAAGTGTCTAAAATGATGTCACTCCCCTTTAATCAAAAGTGTAAACGAGTTTGGATCCCCGGGTTTTAATTTTCTCAATTATCTCAATTAAGATTAAATTATAATTTCCTTTTATATAGATTCAAGATGCGGAAGCGTTGAATGCGATGGTTCAACAAAACAAACAAATACCAAATTTTAATTTTCTTAAAATTAAACCGAGTGAATTTAACGAAACACACAAATATTAATTTCACTTAAACCAATATTCATTAATCTAATCCATAGAATTTGCCTAAGTCATAATTATCAATATTTAGAAGTTAGGCCAAACCAATTTTAGCAAAAGACTTTAATTAAATAAACTTTACCCAATATTTAATGTAGAACCAAATTAAATTAAGTGTGATAATTTAAACCAAATTTTATCTTGAATTATCCTAAGCATGCATTCTAAATTATTTATGCAAGATAAAATAAATCAATCACACTACGCCGCGATGTACGAGGAAAAACCCAAGACGGGAAATAACCTCGGACGGCCCTAGCCTCAAATCCACTAGATACGGAATTACAAATACAAGACAGAAAGGCTTACAACACACGACTCGATCCCTTTCAAGACCCGACGCTTCTTCTTGTAGACACCTCTTCCTAGGGGATAACCTTGGAACTCCACCGCCGTCTTGGAATCCACCGATAGGACTTTATATGGTCACCGTCACCCGAACATGGAGCCTTTCTCCAAGTGGGTAAATTAATGCAAACTTCTCTTCAATTCGCTGTAGAGAAAACCGGTGCCAAACTCCAAGCAATTGATATGTATATATGAGAACTTGGATAAACAATATGGGTGTAAACAAGAGTGAAGTATATTTTTCTCTAAAAATCTCACTCAAAACATGATCTTTTTCCCTCTTTGATTTTACTCTCAAAACACTCTCAAGGAGTTAGTAAGATATGAAAAAGATGTCTTGGAAAAATGGTTTCCCTCACATCATAAAGTCTGGAAAAAATCAGTTAAGAAACAAGTGGGAAAGTGGGTAAAAAACTGCCAAAAACTGTTCCCGCCTGACATCTCATTCGAACGACATTTCGTTCGAACGACGTTTTCGTTCGAACGAGTCTTCTAACGAAGCTCGAGTATGGACTCGTTAGAAACTCGTTGGAAATCTCGTTAGAACGACAATCTCGTTCGAACGACATTTCGAACGAAGGTCTAGTATGCAGTAGTGGGAAGTCATTGGCAAACTCGTTCGAACGACATCTAGTTCGAATGACAATCTCGTTCGAACGACATATTGAGCGAACTTCCAGAAAGTTTGGAAAATTCGATTTTAGCCCAGAAAACTTCATAAACTAATTTTAAAGTTCTAATTAATTCTTTCTGAAAATAAAACACATTTTTTATTAAACCTAACACCCAATAAACAAGTTCCAAGCTCCTATATATATAATATTGCATTAATACCTTGGGATCATGGAACCATAGTTGATGACGTAGAAACGAGGCATGCAAACCGGCATATTGATGAAGCTTTATACTATTTGCCTCTACGTCTTCAACAAACACTTCATAGGCTTGAGAATATTACAATTAAATACTATTCTATGAATAAACGTTTTTGTTCGGAATTGAGACAAAACTATATATGGACTCAATTGGAAATTTGTGTCCTTACAAATCTCACCCTTCGGCTATTCCGGGACAAAAACCAAACAAAAAATCCTAAAGGGCCGTCAAGCTCTACTAGATGCAAAACATAACCCACCCAAACTTGACTCAACCCAAGGATCAAACGCTTTGCCATTGAAAGATGCTGCTTTAGAATAATTCCTGCACACTTAAGCAAACTCATCAAATGCATAGGGAATATCAAAATATTAAATGCAATTAATTAATTACTCCCCCTAAATTAATTCCCCCCTTTATCAAACAAATGACATACTTAGAAAGACGTCTCCGCCTAAGATAAATCTCCCCCAAACTAAGATACGATAATAATAGGATTAGATACCATTTCTTCCCCCATCATTCTCCCCCCTTTTGTTCAGGAATAGGCAAAGGATAAAGAACAAAGATAAAATCATATTGAAGCTTAAAGTGATAAGACATGAAAGCATATGGGCAACAAAAGCAAGGCAAAGGCAAAACACAATAACATATAATAGGAGTCTTTCACACTCGTATGGCAAAAATGTGTCATATGGAAACGGAAGTGTAGGGGTGTGAACTAGCAACAATTAAATTTAGACCCAAACACTTAATAAACGTTCACGGAGTTCTCATTTGATTGCAAACTTCATCACATTTAAATATAACCTCATGTGACAAGATATATTGAACTCAATGAACAAACATACACAATGTATACAAGCCTAGCATATTGATGATTCTACAGACCAATAGAGTCATGACATGAAATACGCTACTAGGATAAACGGACATTGTGCAAACCGTTGATATACCATCCAATCTCCCTCAATAAGCGTATATTAATTTTGAATGAATATATCAATCAAACATAGGCCTTGGCAATTTATTTTCTTTTTAATGCCATATTTTCTGTTTTTAGGCCTTTGGACCACGTATTTATTTTAGGTCCATTCAAAACGGTGGCTTACTATCGCAAAGGATCACTTAGTCCTTTCGGAGCCCTTCCCCGTGCATAGTTATATTTATCATGTTTTCCTTTTTCACACAAATCTCACATGCAACGGATTTTGACATGCACTAGTCCTCCTAAGTCACAAATATGTAGATGACAAGATTGGAAGGAGAACACCTCACATAGCTCAAATATACGTATGAAGTTAAAAATTCAAAGGAGCTCGTGCATGTGTGAATAGAGGCATATAAAAATAGAATTCATTTAAACAACACAAAATTCAACTACTCCATAAAACTATGGTAAAGAACATAATAAGGATTGATAATCTAAACCAAAAGTTCTAGCCACGTGGGAGTGTAAAAGATGGAATTCAAACACAAGTATATGCCACTTAAAGTGTGTCAAACTAAAGACCACACAAAATAAAATATTTTTGAGTTTTAGAAATTTTTAGCCAAAAATGAAGAATATATATACTCAAAAGGCAAACAAAAATCATTTGAATTTTTCATTAAGCTTAAATTACCAAGGGATAAAATCCAAATGATAAACAAAAATCTTTTTTTTTTTCATTTAATGCAAACAAAATGTAGGAAATATAATACAAAAGACAACCAAAAAATCATAAATCTAGCATGTGATAACCATGGAGCATAGACTAGAAAATGATTAAACAAGCATACATTTAGCATGTGAGTATAGCATGAAGTACAAACGCTAAAGTATGCAAACACTAACACATTCATCCTTTAGATTTAGCGAGGGAGGAAGCATGTGAAAATAAATGAGAATCAAAAACCCTATTTTGCAAGGCAACCAAGTCGAATTTCCTAACCCATATTAATGAAGAATGATTATCTTGGGGTGTTAAAACTTTAATTACCGTGGTTACTTTACTATGGGATTTTCTAGGAATTTGTTTAAGATCAAAACAAAATTTCCTAAGATGACCTTTTCGACCACAATGATTACAAGTAAAAATATGTCGAAAAGATTTTCTTAAGGAGTGATCTCTAAAATATTTCCTAGATGATTCTTCTAAAACATTGGTTTTGGCTTTAGGGGTAAATTCATTACACGTATTGAAGCCTAAACCACAAGTGTCATTTTTAATTTGGACCGTTCTTAATATTTTATCTAATTTTTCCGAACGACACTCCAAATCAAATTTGACATTACTAGAGTCTTTTAATTTATTTTGCAATTCTAAAATGTTAGACTCTAATAAAACATTTCGCTCTTCAAAAGCAAGAAGCTTCTTTTTCAAGGATTCCATTAAACCCTTAAGGCTATCTCTTTCGCCTTCTACATATTCAAGCTTCTCTTGAAGAGTCCTCTCATGTGTCCTAAGGTCTTCTATTAAATCACTTTCATCAACGACCTTGACACTTTCTCTTAAACTAGCTTCTAACTTCAAATTAGCTCTTTTCAATTTAATAGATTCCTTATAAAGCTCTTGAAAAGCATTTTGAAGTTCGCTCACATTAACCTCTTCTTCATTTTCACTCTCTCTTTCTTCTCCACTCTCACTATCATCATAAATAAGAGAATCATAAATAATGACCTTGGAAGTGTCATGTGTTAAAGTTTCATCAATCGATGAATACTCACTATCACTCACATGACTAGCCATAAAAGCCACAAAATTTTTCTTAGTTGTGGAATCGGGCCTCTCTTCCTTATCACTATCACTTAGGGTCGCATTATAAGAAATGGGTCGCTTACCCTCTTTCCTTAGTTTAGTGGGGCACTCAAAAGCCCTATGGCCATAACCTTCACAACCAAAACACTTATTAGACTCGTCCCTATCTAAATTTTCATTACTAGGTTTAGGGATATTCTCGGCTTTAGGGATCTTCTCGCCTTTGTCATGTTTAGACGTATCAAATTTCTTAAAATCATTTTTAAGTTTATCTTTGTTAATTTTAAGAAATTTTGTAAATTTACGAGCAAACAAAGCCATGTCTTCCGAGTCACTATCACTCTCGCTCTCTACTACTTGTTTGACCTCTTTTAGGGCTTTTAAAGCAACGCCTTTTTCGATTTTCTTTTCAGTTTTAGAGGGAAACATATCTAGTTCATAGGTTTGTAAATCACCTACAAGCTCTTCTAATTTCGTAGAGGCTAAAGTTGGTAAAGAATTTAAAACGGTCACCTTTGGAATAAATCTATTGGGTAGGGACCTTAAAATTTTCTTTACAACACGGTCGTCAGGTATTTTCTCTCCCAAGTTAAAAGATGAATTAACAATATCAGAAAGTCTAGCATAAAATTCATCAAAAGTTTCTTTTTCATTCATTTTGATAGTTTCAAATTGAGTGGTGAGGTTTTGGAGTTTTGAAGCTTTAACGACACTAGTTCCTTCATGAGTTAATTGTAAAACATCTCAAGCTTCTTTAGCGATTTCACACGTCATAATACGTCGGAACTCATCCGCTGTGACAGCGCTAAACAAGGCATTTAAACCACGGGAATTGCAATTAGCAAGTTTAAACACATTTTCAGTCCATATATCGGCGGTTTTGGGAACACGTTCATTTTCAACTAAATATGTTGGTGGGTACCACCCGTTAACAACAGAAATCCAAACTCTCTCGTCGATAGATTTCAGTGTCGATTTCATTCGCGCTTTCCAATACGCGTAGTTTGAACCATCGAAAATAGGAAATTTTGAAAATGGGAAAAATTCCATTTTAGCCAAAAATTATTTAAGGATCTTTAACGAAATAATTTATCGCTTTGGCTCTGATACCAATTTGTGAATGAGATAGTGGAATCCCCGGATTGTATAAATTTCTTTCAATTAAAAGTATAATAATTTCCTTTTGTATATATTCAAGATGCGGAAGCGTTGAATGTTATGGTTCAACAAAACAAACAAATACCCAATTTTAATTTTCTTAAAATTAAACCGAGTGAAATTAACGAAACACACAAATATTAATTTCACTTAAACCAATTTTCATTAATCCAAGCCCTAGAATTTGCCTAAGTCATAATTATCAATATTTAGAAGTTAGGCCAAACCAATTTTAGCAAAATACTTGAATTAAATAAACTTTACCCAATATTTAATATAGCACCAAATTAAATTAAGTGTGATAATTTAAACCAAATTTTATCTTGAATTATCCTAAGCATGCATTCTAAATTATTTATGCAAGATAAAATAAATCAATCACACTACGCCGCGATGTACAAGGAAAAACCCAAGACGGGAAACAACCTCGGACGGCCCTAGCCTCAAATCCACTAGATACGGAATTACAAGTACAAGACATAAAGGCTTACAACACACGACTCGATCCCTCTCAAGCCCCGACGCTTCTTCTTGTAGACACCTCTTCCTAGCGGATAACCTTGGAACTCCACCACGGTCTTGGAATCCACCGATAGGACTTTATATGGTCACTGTCACCCGAATATGGAGCCTTTCTCCAAGTGGGTAAATTAATGCAAACTTCTTTTTAATTTGCTGTAGAGAAAACCGGTGCCAAATTCCAAGCAATTGATATGTATATATGAGAACTTGGATAAACAATATGGGTGTAAACAAGAGTGAAGTATATTTTTCTCTAAAAATCTCACTCAAAACATGATCTTTTTCCCTCTTTGATTTTACTCTCAAAACACTCTCAAGGATTTAGTAAGATATGAAAAAGATGTCTTGGAAAAATGGTTTCCCGCACATCATAAAGTCTGGAAAAAATTAGTTAAGAAACAAGTGGGAAATTGGGTAAAAAACTGCCAAAAAACTGTTCCCGCCTGACATCTTGTTCGAACGACATTTCGTTCGAACGACATTCTCGTTCGAACGAGTCTTCTAACGAAGCTCCAGGATGGACTCGTTAGAAACTCGTTGGAAATCTCGTTAGAATGACAATCTCGTTCGAACGACATTTTGAACGAAGGTCCAGTATGCCTTAGTGGGAAGTCGTTGGCAAACTCGTTCGAACGACATATAATTCGAACGACAATCTCGTTCGAACGACATATCGAACGAACTTCCAGAAAGTTTGGAAAATTCTATTTTAGCCCAGAAAACTTTATAAACTAATTTTAAAGTTCTAATTAATTCTTTCTGAAAATAAAACACAGTTTTTATTAAACCTAACACCCAATAAACAAGTTCCAAGCTCCTATATATATAATATTGCATTCATACTCTGGGAGCATGGAACCATAGTTGATGACATAGAAATGAGGCATGCAAACCGCCATATTGATGAAGCTTTATACTCTTTGCCGCTACGTCTTCAACAAACACTTCATAGGCTTGAGAATATTACAATTAAATACTATCCTATGAATAAACGTTTTTGTCCGAAATTGAGCCAAAACTATATATGGACTCAATTGGAAATTTGTGTCCTTACAAAATGATTTTATCCCTTTGAAGTAAAGTTTCTCTCATATATACACACAAATGTATCCACATATTAAACCCCCCATCTTATAAGTTTCTCCCCAGTTTGACAAGAAAAATCAAAGAGAAGTAGAAAATACTTAGATAATGGGTATATAGAATGGTGAGAAGCAAAATCACAGAGGTACGTGAAAAACTCGTAAGACATGAGCTAGGAAGCATGAGATAAGTAATTACTAAGAGAAATAAGGGATAAATCATGGGAATATCATTAAGAATGACAATGAAGGTATAATAAGGTAATAAAATCTTGATAAGGATATGAATCATGTGAGAAAATATGTATAGCATGTGAATATCATACAACCCAAACTAAAACATGATATATCTAAGCAAGATAATTACAAGTTTTTATAAAATAAGATTACACCTAATGGGGAAACAAGATATATATATATATATATATATATATATAAAGTTTATCAACTCCAAAGTGTATCAATAACACAACGTAATAGGAATACCAAAATAGATATATCTATAAAATCTATCAGTACAATAAAACCATTACACACCCATAGTCTCCTCCAAAAAAATGTAGGATGAACTAGAAAATCCTATCTAGTACAAAAAAAATTTGATTGTGTAACCTCATTATCAAAATCATCTTCAGGCTTAAAAGCGGATACATAGACTCTTTCACATGGGATGGAAAGAGTGATAGGATCTTGTGATGAGATAGAATTTTAACCTAGAGTTATCGAAGCACTGTGTGTAGATACATGAAAGTCTCGAATCAACACATTGATGTCATGATATATCATGGTATACTAATCATGTATATGATCCTCTAATCGACTAAGACATCTCAAAATGTGATCACGTGTATCTCAGATTAATGTAAACTATGCTTATATAACTTCTCTTACGGACTGATGTGCTCAGGGTCCGGCTGGATTAGGATCAAGGGTTAGTATTAGTCAAGGTTCCATTATTGGTATTGGTATGTAGCTATAGCCTGTGCAGAAATGTCTATCTTAGGGTCAATAGAAGTTTGTGATGAGGGGGTCACCTAGAAGTATGAACTCAAGAACGAGACATAGTTATGCTTGTGATGTCACTAATGATATATACAAGAGCATCTCTAATAACCCTCAGAATCCCAAGAGAATATAGGTAACCGATAAGAATACACCCGAATGGTAGAGCCTTAGGAGATGCATCATATGCATCTTGGGTGATAATTTCTAAGACAAAAGACATACAAACAATCATATGATTGAAAGAAATATCATATATCAACTTAGAAGGATTGTTAGGGAAATCCTGAATTTTTCATCACAGAAAGAGATAATACATCAAGATCAAATGGAAACCCGAGTAAATATCACTAACATTGATATGCCTAAATAATGATCTTACCAACATCATAGATCCATCCGCTAAAAAGGACGCGAGATCATCGATAAAAACTATTGCATCAAAGAATGGGATATAGAACAAGGATCCTCAACTCGATTCTGTGAAATATAAGATGGAAGGACATCTCCAATTAGGATAATCTCAACATATTAATGAAAAAAGTGAGTGTTAGAGCAACCAAAAGATTCGTATAGAACTTGTGAGCCATAAAAAGTCTATTAAGGATATGGTGAAAGGATCCATAAGATGATAAGGGTCAGATACATCTAATGAAATAAACACCCTCAAGAGTGTTCTCCAAATGTGTCAGATGCGCATCACCCTCAATCTGCACGAGGAAAGTCATGAATCCCAAATGTAGTGAAGTATTATCCTATGTAAGTCTTAAGAACCATGTATATATGGATAAACTGGTGATGGTATTAGAAAAACCCAATATACGTCAACGTTTACGTCAGTTAACTGAGTCAAAAGGGTCTCTAGGCTCATCATATGTAATACCCCGCCATAATATTTTATTAATTTTCTTGTACAAGTTGTAATAATACAAGAACCTTGGGATTTGGATCATTATGATTGAGTTTATACATGAAATTGGCTATTTGGGTTTTTATTGTAATTGTTGAAAATTTATGGGTTAAAATAAGAAATTTGGAGACAAAAGGAGGAATAGTTGTTCCAACGAGTTCAGGTCATTCGAACGAGAAACCAAAGTCGTTAGAAGTAGGGGATCAAATGAGGTTCGAACCGGATCCCACTAAATAAAAGGTCCCGGTCGTTCGAAGGCTAGTTCGAACGAGAGTAGATTCTCGTTTGAACAGGCACGGCCGAACTTTTTACATCAGGTTGCCCTGGTGCACTGTCTTATTTTTGGTCTTCGGATGGATGAACTGTCGACCTCTAGTGAGCCCAAACTGGGGAAAAGGAGGATTTTAAGGTTTGGTCATGTTTTTATAAAGGTTTTTGAGTTTATTTGGGTTATTTTGGAGTGGAAGAAGAGAGAGGGATAGTGGGGGTGGTCTTCCTCCACTATTTTTAGATTAGTGAACCTCTTTCCACCATAAACCACCACTCCACCACCATTTATCGACCTTGTGCAACCATATATAACTAGTCCTCCACCATTTCTAAGCCTTGAATATCCATTTCGTCATAGATATGAATTTGGAGGTGTTGTTGGGATTTTTAGAAAAGATGAAGATGGAAGATTCATGGAGCTTGAAGAGGGTTTTTGATGGAGCTTTACGGAAGCAATCTTGGTCGAGCTAGGAAACCTCTCTAAGGCCACCTTAGGAGGTGGGAGGTTAACATGTTCTTAGACATTTCATGCCTAACATTATTGGGGCTTCATTTGAGGTGGAAAACTCTGCTCTTAGTTTAAGACCCCATTTTGCATATTAATGGTCTTGTCGTTAGAATTCAAGAGTAAAATTGATATGAATAAAATCATGGATTTCGAGTAGATTTGGTACTAAAAAAATTTATGGAATAAAAATATTGTGAAATATTATTATTTTTAAACAAATGGTGAGTAAATATTTTTAAGTTTTCTTAAAATAAAGATTAGGATTTTTATGAAAATGGTGATGTTCAAGACATAAACATTTTATAAAATAAAATGTTTTGAAAAATAATGTTGATCTCGATAAAAATGTTTGGTGGACATATTTGCCTAAAATGAAAATTTAATGAAAGTTGGCCATTTTTTGAGTTTGAAGAAATAAAAATGTCTTTGTGTCTTGAAAGTGCATTTTTAGCAAGCATTATGAATTTCTAATAATGAAATGTATGTTTAACCCATTTAATATGATTTTAGGATTTAAAATCCCTTTTCTCAAGCATATAACCTTGTATTATTTTGCTAATGAATACATAACTAAGTTTAAAGAAGGTTTTGTTGGGTTTAAACATGAAATAATAAAAATAGAAATTTTAGTCTTCAAAGTGTGTGAAAAATGGTTGAAAGTGTGATGAGTGTAAGGTTGTAAGATTACAAATGTTAATAAAAAAAATGGTATTTTTCATATAAAACTAGTCTTTAAATGTAATCGGGTTTCTTTGATAAAGAAAGTAAAGATATGTCTAACTTGGAAAAGTGGTTAGTAAAAGGGTTGAATAACTATTAATAGTCAAAACATTGGAAGGTCGGTATGTCTAACAGGTACTTTTAGTAGTTTTGAATCTAACATATAAGAATCAGGTTGTTGATTTGTTGATTTTTTAGTTTGTTATTGGTCTTCCATCAAAATGGATTTTTCTATAAACCTAGGCTTTCCAACAGTGGCTAAAGTTTTAGGTTTTCAATCTAGGGTTTAGTGTACGAACTTTTCAATATAGTGTTTGAGACCATCCCGGTCGGCGCGAAGTTCATTTCGGGGAGGTAGGCGGAGGATACCCCAAGGAAGAACTGCATCGCGATATCGCACGCTTATCTTCGAAAAGGGGTCTTTATCCATCATCGATGTGGGGTGAATGTGAAGAGATTGAGTCGTGATACTATTTTGCTCAAAACAGGCGAAAGGATATGTTGCCACTTCGAGAGAGCGACATCAAGGACGAACTGATGCATGCGAAGCCAATAGATGCATGGGAAGGTGTTAGGTACCCATGCCGCCCTTTCGGTCTCTCATGGGAAAATGTTAATATTTTCCTTTATCCCCGTGAAGTTTGTTCATATGTTTATATAATGGAGATTGGAATCGTTCGACCAATACCATGAAAAAGATAAGGTGAGATCATCTATAGGAATATTCCTAAAATAGTAATGAATGTAGAAGATAGAATATGAGTGTTCATCGAGATATTGATCATTATTAGGAAACAATAATTTATGTGGGATGAGAAGCGAACAAACATGATATATGTATATGTATGATAAAAATGATTGATTTTGAGAAATTTCGAAAATAATAGAAATTGAAAAATTGAAAAAGTGCACTTGAGTCTCGGATTTTAAATCGAGTCGCCTACGTAGCCTATAAAGGCATCAAAGTCCACGTAGTTCGAATGTAGAATAAGGGTGGGGTTTATCCCATGGATTCAAATGCAATTTTATTATGTGTGTGCGTGTAGGAAATGTCTTTTTGATTTTGGAAAAAGTGTGTGTGACACCCCGCCTAATTAAACCTTGGGTGATCAAGCCTTAATTCAATTTAAACAGGTTTCTTAAATGGTCCATTCTTAGCATCACTTCCGAAAGATTTTTAATTTACTAACCACCTAAGTGAAATTAAACGAGTGCCAAATTTTATCTTTCTTAAGCAGAATAAATAATCCATACCAACACATTACAATTCTAGTAATACTAAAACAATTTGCATAAATAACTGAATGCAGGTAAAGTCTTGCCGAAAACCACGACCAATAAAAGACAACTAAAAATCCAAAACTAGAATAAACTGTAAAAGTAAATATAAGACAACATGTCCCAACTAAGAATACTAAAACTGAGATCATGCACTAGAACTGAAAAAGAGGAAGCGTCTAAACAATCCCTGCATCATCCACACGTGCTGCCGCTCCCAAATCTCTGGAATGAAATCATGCTGGGTGTCCCTGTGGCTGGGCACCTAAAAGGTTTTTAAATTTTTTAGATAGCAAGAGTTAGTACTCAAAATATTTGAAAATATTTTGCAAGCAGTTATCACAATTGAGTTATTGATTACACATATTAAAGTTGCACAGAACTCCCTTGAACTTCCTCACCTCTCTTTTATAGTACGTAACTATTGAGGATACTTAGTCTATCTAGTTATACTACCCATAACCGTAGGTAACTTATTTACTGTTCGTTGTCCTTATTCTTGTAATAATTACATCACGCTATAAATTTTTACTAAGACATTTACAATTCATTTCATTGTCTACTATACTAAATCAGTAGATTATACACATAGAATACATTTTATCACACATTAATGTATTTAATATCAGGTATCACTAACATATCCTTTTTTTTACACATAAAGGGCTCTTGGTTCGGAATGATTCATCGACCCCAAGTAAAAGTTAGTTCGGAATAATCCATCGACCCCAACTATTTAAAAATATAAATATATACACATATTCTGGTTTGGGACTCTTTCATCGCGACACCAGTTTAAAGTTTGGTTCGGCATTTTTCATCGACCCCAAACATAAAATAACTTTATGTTAGTTCGGAATGTCACATCGACCCTAACATAATTAATTTAGGTAAAATTCTATTAACCCAAACTTTATATAATTTAGTAGGTACACACCCAACCTATCAAATCATGCCCGTACGTAATATATTTTACTTATATTCACAGTACTCATTAATTTACAATTTATTTCACTATTGTATTTATTCGAGTATTCACGCAACTCTAAGGGCCCTAGTTACCCCTCCCTTAATTCAGTAGTTAAGTTAACTTTAACCGACTGGTATTTTTTCGGAATTAAATCTCACTCTTTTCATAATTAAATTCTCACAATCTTAACATACAGCTCAATCGATCGTTCTCCCGTTGGTCCATTTCTCCAAAATTCCCACTCAATCATTTATGAAGAAATCTAATGGTACACCTACTGGTGATTATAAGGTCTCCTCATAGGTAAAATATCATTACTAAGGTTCCCATTAAGCGACGGTAATTAAAAGAAATTTATTCACAAAATTCTCTAAAGTCCAGCCAGGGTCGATCGATCGAGGGGATATGGTCGATCGATCGACATTCAAGGGTCGATCGATCGACGAAGCAGTGACAAACCCAGTTCGCCTTCTTCATGCAGGTCTATCTATCTTTCATGAAATCCACCATCTTTGTAACCAACAATTTCTAATCATTCCTACATGTTCTGGGATGGTTACTAACGATTTAACACAATAAAATCATTATAAATCTTTGCCAAGTTAACTAAAAATCTTATTAATATTCAAGAACCCTAAAAATGCATTCTTTACATCTTTCATCATAATTCTATATTTTTAGTTCGATTCAATCATCTAGTTTCCTATGATATAAGAATATTTGGAGATCCAAAAATGTACTACATGCAATCCCTACCAATCATGGATCATAATCAATTGTTTTTCTCCCAAAAATATCATAAAAACCATGTTCTTCATCAAGCTTAAATATGGGTATTATAACTCAATTTATTTTGCAAATAACCACTTGCCTTATGATTTGTAGGGTCTGATTTCGTGGTTGTTGATAATGGTTGGTGATTTTGATACTTCAATCCTCCTTCTCAACAACTTTGGGGGTGAAATCTCTTTAGAATTTCCCCTCCTTCCTTCTTTTGCCTTAGGAAATTGTCTCTCTCTCTTCTCTAATGGCTATGGTGTATTTTCTTTCTTTCTAACCCTAGCCTCACCTCTTCTAATCTGATCTAGGGTTTCAAAATTCGTAGGTCTACTTACCCATAAATGTAAAGAGACCAAAAAGCCCTCGAATGGTCCCGGTTTAGCCCGAAATGACCCGACACTCAACTATTACCCCCGGGTACACTATTTTGACTAATTTGACCCTTTCGGAATCATCTATGGACTCTAAATTATCGTTTGAGTCTCCTAAAATATTTTTCTAATCTCATCTACCATTTTTGTCTACGCGTGACACTTGGTTGAAATAACTCAGGTACGTCTATATAATCACTATACCGTACTTAACAACATTCGAAATCTACTACTCACGTTTAGTAAATTTTTATATCCTCATCTTAATCTTCATTAATCATTATTTCACATTAAATTACTCTTCTCACGTAATTTAAATAAAAAGTCTTTTATCGCATTAAATTACTCTACTCACATAATTTAAATAAAACATATCACATTAAATTACTCTACTCGCGTAATTTAAAAAAAAAGTAATTAAGCAGAATTTTGGGGTATTACATACTTCCCCTCTTAAAAAAGGAATTTCGTCCTCGAAATTAGAAAATACTTGTTATGAATAATTCTGGATATTGTTCTCGTATATCCTCCTCTCGTTCCCATGTAGACTCATCCATATTGTGATGTCCCCACTGTACTCGTACTAAGGGTACCACCTTGGATCTTAGTTTGTGCTCACTATAATCCAGGATAGCCACGGGTCTTTCTTCATACGAGACATCTGGATGCAAATCGATCTCCTCTAGTGGAATGTGCCAGAAGGATCTCTCGCTCCCCTTATATTTCTTCAACGATGCCACATGGAATACATCGTGTATTCGCTGAAGATGCTCAGGGAGTCCCAATCTGTAAGATACCGGTCCCACTCTCTCAATGATGGGAAACAGCCCCACAAATCTCGGTGCTAATTTCCCCTTTTTGCCGAACCTCGTAATCCCTTTCATAGGAGATACCCGAATTAACACCTGGTCGCCCACATCTAGTTCCACGTGTCTCCTACCGGCGTCAGCATAACTCTTCTGCCTATCCTGGGCTATTCGAATACGTCCTCGAATCAACTCTATTTTGGAGGAAATCTCTTGTATCATCTCTGGCCCCTATAGCTTGTTATCCCCCACCTCTAACCAACAGGCGGGTGAACGACAAGGCCTCCCGTAAAGTGCCTCGAATGGAGACATGCCAATAGTGAATTGGTAAGAGTTATTATATGCAAACTCCACCAAAGGAAGGTATGGATCCCAACCTCCCCCAAAATCTAGAATACACATCCTTAGCATGTCCTCTAACATCTGGTTTACTCTCTCCGTCTGACCGTCCGTCTGTGGGTGATACGCCGTACTCAACCGTAAGTCGGTGCCCATGGACTCCTGAAAGCTCTGCCAGAAATGTGACACAAATATCTTATCTCGGTCCGACACAATATTAATAGGAACTCCATGCAGCTTAACAATCTCTGAAATGAATAGCTGCGCGTATCGCGTAGTATCATAATCCGTACGAACCGGTAATAAATGGGCTACCTTAGTCAAACGATCCACTATCACCCATATAGAATCGTGACCCTTCTGTGAGGTTGGTAACCCGGTAATAAAATCCATTGAGATACTCTCCCACTTCCACAGGAGAATCTCTAGTGGTTGTAGCATCCCTGAAGGTCTCTGATGGTTAACCTTTATGAGCTGGCATGTAACACACCTTGAGACAAATTCTGCAATATCTCGTTTCATACCTGACCACCAATATACTCGTCGCATATCCTGGTACATTTTGTCCCCACCTGGATGTACCGAGAATTTTGACCCGTGTGACTCTATCATAATGGCATGCCTCAAATCATCATCTTCGGGTACTATCAGCCTACCATGGAACCGTAGTCCACCTTCTGAACTGATGGAGTAGGACTCTTCCCCCTTGGCCAGTAACTGTCGTACTTTGCCCTGACAAAATGGGTCGTCTGCCTGTGCCCTCACTACCCGCATAACACTCTCGGGCGTGATAGCTAGAACAGCCATGCATGCTCTCGCCATTTCATCCTCGTGTCGAAGTTCACTCCACTGCGCCTTCCAAATTTCTGCTAACTCCCCGGTAGGTCTTCTGCTTAACGCATCTGCCACCACGTTAGCCTTACCAGGATGATACTGTATATCAAATTGGTAGTCCTTCACGAATTCAAGCCACCTTCTTTGCCTCATATTCAGGTCCTTCTGAGTGAACAGATACTGCGATGACTTATGATCCGTGAATAGAGTGAACTGGTCGCCCAGAAGATAGTGCCTCCATATTCTCAATACAAAAACGACCGCTGCCAACTCGAGGTCATGGGTGGGGTAATTCTTCTCATGTGGTTTAAGCTTTCGGGACGCATAAGCTATGGCCTTCTCCTCTTGCTGTAACACACCCCCAAGTCCTTGTAAGGATGCATCAGTATAGACTCGGTATTCCACTCCGCTCATAGGCAAGGCAAGAACGGGGGCTGATGTCAACTTGTCCTTTAATTCATCAAATGCTAACTGACAATTGTCACTCCATACGAAGGAAACTCCCTTCCGAGTCAAATTCGTCAATGTTCCGATAATTTTTTAGAATCCCTTGATGAAGCGACGATAATAACTGGCCAATCCCAAGAAACTGCGAATTTCGGTCGGTGTCGTGGGCTGTCCCCACTCCCTTACCGCCGATACCTTACTCGGGTCAACAACAATGCCTCTGCTATATACGACATGGCCTAGGAACTGAACCTCCCGAAGCTAAAATCCACACTTCTCAAATTTGGCGTACAACCGATGGTCCCGCAATGTCTGTAGAACCATTCGTAAGTGTTCAGCGTGTTCCTCCTCCGTGCGAGAGTAAATTAGAATTTCGTCTATGAATACAATCACAAACTGATCCAAAAGCTCCCTGAATACCCTATTCATGAGATCCATGAATACTTCCGGCACATTAGTTATCCCAAAAGGCATCACTCTGAACTCGTATGACCCGTACCGCGACCGGAAATCGGTCTTAGGTACATCCTCTTCACGAATGCGCAATTGGTGGTAACCCGACCTCAAATCGATCTTTGAGAAGTATGCAGCCCCTCTCAATTGATCAAACAAGTCGTCAATCCTCGGTAATGGATACTTATTACGTATCGTCACTTTTGGTCATCTCTCTCTAATCTACACAGAGACGAAGTGAACCATCCCTTTTCTTTATAAACAACATCGGCTCACCCCATGGTGATGTACTCTATCGAATGAAACCCTGTCCTAATAGTTGCTGAATCTATTCTCTCAGTTCCCACATCTTCGAAGGAGCCGTGCGATACGGTTCTCTGGCAATCGGTCTCATCCCCGGTGCTAGGTTAATAACGAACTCTATCTCTATGCTAGGTGGTAACCCTAGTATCTCCTGAAAGACATCCTAAAAATCCCTCACAACTGGGATTGAGTCTAGAGAAATGACAACCCCATGTGAGGTCTCCTCCTCAATATAATATAAATGAGTTCGCGATCCTCCCCCGGGAAGTGGCATTGCCACAAGGAACATCTCTTGTCCCAGGATGGAGAACACGATGGTCCTCTCATAACAATCTACCATTTCCCTATTATGTGCCAACCAATCCATGCCTAGGATGACGTCATATCCCTCCATATCCAGCACTAGGAGGTCCGCCGCTAGACTCAATATCCCGACCATAATGTCCACACCCTTACAAATCGAGTGTATAAGGGACCCACTACCCATCGGTGACTCCACACACATAAGATGAGTGTCTGCTGTCGCTAATAGGCCGGCTGCCCGTGAAAATCTAGTGGAAATAAATGAATGCGTCGCCCCCGTGTCAAACAAAATAGTCCCCTCAAGCCCATGAATAGGAAACATACCCGCAACTGTCGGCGGTGCTAGAGGAGCCGACTGAAATGGAATATCACGGATGTTGAACACACGTCCGTAATGCATCTGCCCTGGCTGTGGGGCCTGTACTACTGCTGGGGCTAATGGAGCCTGCTGCCCCTGTTGGGCACCCGGTTGTTGTGCCCTGTCTGGCTGTGGACAATTTATGTTCTTGTGACCCTGCTGGCCACAAGTGAAACACTGGCCCAGGAACTGTCTCTGCCCTTGGCCCTGTTGGCCCTGTCGATCTTGGCCTTTTTGTCCCCCATTTTGATTACCTTGGACCTGAGGGACTGGTTGCTGGGGACCCTTCTAGCCCTGCCGGTCAAAGCGATGCCTCTCGTGCTTAAACTTCTTGGTAGAGTTCCCCTGACGGGAATCCTGCCCTATCTGGCCCGCTGTTTGCTGCTGTGATGCACTGCTGCCACTACCCCCATCCAACTTGCCCGGTTGGCTAGACTCACCCCTCTTATTTCCCCTCGTATGAAAACGGTGATCCTGACAGTGTAGTAGAGCGGAATTGACGACATCTGTGTAGGTTACCAATGTCGGATTACCAATCAAATACTGTTTAATTCTCCAGGTTAGGCCCTCCATAAATTTGGACTTCTTCCTCTCCTCATTTCTCACCTCATTTGGCACAAAATTGGCCAAGCGGGTAAACTCCTCCTCGTACTCAGCAACTGAGCGATCACCCTGAACCACTTCGCTGAATTTCTTCCTCGTCTCTGACTCCACTGCTGGAGGGAAACACTTGCGGTTAAACCGCACCCAAAACTCAGAAATAGTCAAAGTTTCCCTTTCCTCGGTGGTGGTAACTGACTCCCACCACTTTAGGGCCGCTCTTGACAGACGAAAAGTGGCTAGCATATGTTCCTGTACCTCGGTGCACTCTAGCATGCGCAAGTGGTGCTGGATATTTTTCTTCCAGTTGCACGCTTCCCCTACATCGATACTGCCCTGAAACTCGGGTGGGTGTCCTTTCTGAAATGTCTCCCTGACTCGCTGCCAAGTAGATGGTTCTACTAGAATTTGCACTACCGGTGCCACATGGGGAGGTACTTGGGGCTGAGGAAAGTGGGCTTCCATGGCCCTCATAGTTGTCTCGACTACCTGAGCCACTATCACTGCAACCTGAGTAGTGGAGATTAACTCTGGTGGTGGTGGTGGTGGTGGTATTGGTACCTGTGGCTCCTAATGAGCCTCCCTCACCTCCCTCACCTCCTCTCTGTCTTCAGCCCTCTCCGCTCTTTGTCTCCTTGGTGGCATCTGAAATAAGATTCAAATTGTATAAGTACACAGTTTATACGAAATTTAAGAGCAGAAGTATGATAACGAAATAGTGGAAATTTTGAATCAACAATCCTAATAGTATGGCTCTAATACAACCAAACTTTACGCTGAATCGTAGTAAGCCGTACAGATCCTATGGACACTAGAACCTGATGCTCTGATACCATCTGTGACACCCCGCCTAATTACACCTTGGGTGATCAAGCCTTAATTCAATTTAAACAGGTTTCTTAAATGGTCCATTCTCAGCATCACTGTCGAAAGCTTTTTAATTTACTAACCACCTAAGTTAAATTAAACGAGTGCCAAATTTTATCTTTCTTAAGAAGAATAAATAATCCATACCAACACATTACAATTCTAGTAATACAAAAATAGTTTGTATAAATAACTGAATGCATGTAAAGTCTTGCCGAAAACCACGGCCAATAAAAGACAACTAAAAATCCATAACTAAAATAAACTGTAAAAGTAAATATAGGACAACATGTCCCAACTAAGAATACTAAAACTGAGATCCTGCACTAGAACTGAAAAAAAGGAAGCGTCTAAACAATCCCTGCAACATCCACACGTGCTGCCGCTCCCAAATCTCTGGAATGAAATCATGCTGGGTGTCCCTGTGGCTGGGCACCTAAAAGGTTTTTAAAATTTTTACATAGCAAGAGTTAGTACTCAAAACATTTGAAAATATTTTGCAAGCAGTTATCACAATTGAGTTATTGATTACACATATTAAAGTTTCACAGAACTCCCTTGAACTTCCTCACCTCTCTTTTATAGTACGTAACTATTGAGGATACTTAGTCTATCTAGTTATACTACCCATAACCGTAGGTAACTTATTTACTGTTCGTTGTCCTTAGTCTTGTAATAATTACATCACGCTATAAATTATTACTAAGACATTTACAATTCATTTCATTGTCTACTATTCTAAATCAGTAGATTATACACATAGAATACATTTTATCACACAATAATGTATTTAATATCAGTTATCACTAACATATCCTTTTTTTACACATAAAGGACTCTTGGTTCAGAATGATTCATCGACCCCAAGTAAAAGTTTGTTCGGAATAATCCATCGACCCCAACTATTTAAAAATATAAATATATACACATATTATGGTTCGGGACTCTTTCATCGGGACACCAGTTTAAAGTTTGGTTAGGCATTTTTCATCGACCCCAAACATAAAATAACTTTATGTTAGTTCGGAATGTCACATCGACCCTAACATAATTAATTTAGGTAAAATTCTATTAACCCAAACTTTATATAATTTAGTAGGTACACACCCAACCTATCAAATCATGCCCGTACGTAATATATTTTACTTATATTCATAGTACTCATTAATTTATAATTTATTTCACTATTGTATTTATTCGAGTATTCACACAACTCTAAGGGACCTAGTTACCCCTCCCTTAATTCAGTAGTTAAGTTAACTTTAACCTACTGGTATTTTTCCGGAATTAAATCTCACTCTTTCCGTAATTAAATTCTCACAATCTCAACATACAGCTCAATCGATCGTTCTCCCATTGGTCCATTTCTCCAAAATTCCCACTCAATCATTTATGACTAAATCTAATGGTACACCTACTGGTGATTATAAGTTCTCCTCATAGGTAAAATATCATTACTAAGGTTCCCATTAAGAGACGGTAATTAAAAGAAATCTATTCACAAAATTCTCTAAAGTCCAGCCAGGGTCGATCGATCGAGGGGATATGGTCGATCGATCGACATTCAAGGGTCTATCGATCGATGAAGCAGTGACAGACCCAGTTCAACTTCTTCATGCGGGTTTCTCCATTTTTATCTATCTATTTATCTTTCATGATAATCCACCATCTTTGCAACCAACAATTTTTAATCATTCCTACATGTTTTGGGATGATTACTAACGATTTAACACAACAAAATCATTATAAATCTTGGCCAAGTTAACTAAAAATCTTATTAATATTCAAGAACCCTAAAAATGCATTCTTTACATCTTTCATCATAATTCTAGATTTTTAGTTCGATTCAATCATCTAGTTTCCTATGATATCAGAATATTTGGAGATCCAAAAATGTACTACATGCAATCCCTACCAATCATGGATCATAATCAATTATTTTTCTCCCAAAAATATCATAAAAACCATGTTCTTCATCAAGCTTAAATATGGGTATTATAACTCAATTTATTTTGCAAATAACCACTTGCCTTATGATTTGTAGGGTCTGATTTCGTGGTTGTTGATGTTGGTTGGTGATTTTGATCCTTCAATCCTCCTTCTCAACAACTTTGGGGGTGAAATCTCTTTAGAATTTCCCCTCCTTCCTTCTTTTGCCTTAGGAAATTGTCTCTCTCTCTTCTCTAATGGCTATGGTGTATTTTCTTTCTTTCTAACCCTAGCCTCACCTCTTATAATCTGATCTAGGGTTTCAAAATTCGTAGGTCTACTTACCCATAAATGTAAAGAGATCAAAAAGCCCTCGAATGGTCCCGGTTTAGCCCGAAAGTGACCCGACACTCAACTAGTACCCCCGGGTACACTATTTTCACTAATTTGACCCTTTCGGAATCATTTGTGGACTCTAAATTATCGTTTGAGTCTCCTAAAATATTTTTCTAATCTCATCTACCATTTTTGTCTACGCGTGACACTCGGTTGAAATAACTCAGGCACGTCTATATAATCACTAGACCGTACTTAACAACATTCAAAATTTACTACTCACGTTTTGTAAATTTTTATATCCTCATCTTAATCTTCATTAATCATTATTTCACATTAAATTACTCTTCTCACGTAATTTAAATAAAAAGTATTTTATCGCATTAAATTACTCTACTCACGTAATTTAAATAAAACATATCACATTAAATCACTCTACTCGCGTAATTTAAAAAAAAAGTTATTAAGCAGAATTTCGGGGTATTACAGTGTGGTGGATAATTCCATTCGAAATTTAGGGGTGTAACCCTCTTTTGTTTGTTTTTGGTTTTTTTATGAAAAATAAAGTATGTGAAATATACTAATAAAAGCACAGATGTTAAATTGTATGAACTAAAATGAAACTAGATTATGAATCTAAAGTAATTTATGCAAAAACAAGAGATTTAAAAAATGGGGAGAAGGAATTGAACCTATTTTGGGGCTTGAGATTGGATCTTGGATTAACTCCTTTGAATGTTGATGGATATTGATGAGAGAGAAGGATATTTTCCAAATTGGGTATGAAAAGGATGGGTATTTAGGCTTGAATGAAACTTCTCCTATGCTACTTCGCTAACTTTAAGAGAATGTTACTAAGATTGTTGATACTAATGGGTTTGCTGTCTCTCTTAGGGGTGAGGTCCTGGACCTTATTCATAAGGTCATGGGGTGCATAATGGCGTACCCCAGGGGGTGCCTATCGGCAGGTTACCCTTGACATTGTGCCGATAGGCAGGGTTTAGGGACTACCAATTGCCAGTCTCATGCGAACTTTTCTAAAAAAATTACTATAGAGCACAAACTGGTGATCTGAATCGTGAAAGGGTCATACCATTAGAAAGGTATTTCAGAGGCCTTCGAAAGTCCTTTGGATTGATCCTGGGTCCGGGAGTTGACTTTGGGTCAAATACGACTCAAAAACGCACGTCGATCCTTTGGACGAGAGATCTCCAGATGTAAACAGATCGTTTGTTTGTGTGGTAAGTCAAAATAGTGCACAGGGCCAACCGTTAGAAAGGTTAGGAAAGTATACCTTGGTCAACCGGGGCCCGAAAGTGCCTAGTGACCTCTCAGAGTAAAACGAACCGTTCGTCCGTACCGTAGGTCAGAATCACGCATAGGGTGGATCATTATAAAAGGTACTTAGTGCCCTTCAGATATTCATTTAGTCTCATTCGACCTGAAGAGTTGACTTTGGTCAAATGGAGTTCGGGAGTGGCTAATGGCTTCCAGATCAATTTTTGGGGAAAATTGATCGTTTCTCGGAGCGGTTACATTGTTTTGTTCACGGGGTGGACCGTTGGAAAGGGGTTTCAGTGCCCTTTAAATATTAAATGAGCTTTTTCTCAGACGGTGGAGTTGATTGGGGTCAATTCGGGGCCCAGGAGCACCCGATAGCCTATGAATTAGTTTTTTATAGTGTAATGGTCCATTCGTCCGAACTGTTATGTCGATTTATGCAGGGACAACCTTTTGGAAAAGGGTTTTTGGACCCCTTCAAAGTTTCGTCAGAGATTTTTCTCTGACGAAAGAGTTGACCGAAGTCAAATAAGGCCCGGGGGTTCCCAATGGTCTCTAGATCGGTATTCATAGTGCGACCTAGGTTTGCGATGGTAGGGGGAGTTCTAGGAGTATAACAAGATACTTAAGGGGTCCTAGAATGTTGTGTCTACAGATCCCCTCTACGGGTGAGCTTGGAACAACTGATGGTCGTCGAATAGAAACCACATGATGGAGGGAGGTCAATTATGCAGACCTAAGGGATATGGATGACCGGTTCAGAGGGTCGATGTCAATTCTGACCTAAAAGAGGTGATGATCAAGGATCGAGTTCAATCCTAACCTAACTGAGGTGAAGATCCAAGACCGAGGTCAATTCTGACCTAAAAGAGGTGACAAATGAGGTCAATTCTGACCTAACTAAGGTGATGATCCAAGATCCAGGTTAATTCTGACCTACGAGAGGTGACGACCAAGGACTGAGGTTAATTTTGACCTAACGCTGGTGATGATCTAAGACCCAGGATAGTTCTAACCTAAGAGAGGTGACGACAGAGGACCAAGGTCAATTATGAGCTTATTAAGGTGATGATCCAAGATCGAGGTCAATTTTGACCTAAGAGAGGTGATGACCGAGGACCGAGGTCAAGTCTAACCTAACTAATATGACGATCCAAGATCGAGGTCAATTCTGACCTAAGAGAGGTGACAATCGAGGACCGAAGTTAATTCTGACCTAACTAAGGTGATGATCCAAGACCGAGGTCAATTCTGACCTAAAAGAGGTGACGTTCTAGGACCGAGGTCAATTTTGACCTAACTAAGGTGAAGATCCAAGACTGAGGACAATTCTGACCTAAGAGAGGTGACGACCGAGGACCAAGGTCAATTCTGACCTAACTAAGGTGACGATCTAAGAGCGAGGTCAATTTTTACCTAAGAGCGGTGACGATTGAGGACCGAGGTCAATTCTTACCTAACTAAGGTGACGATCCAAGACTCATGTCAATTCTAATCTAATAGAAGTGAAGACAAAGGATCGAGGTCAATTATGACCTAACTAAGGTGAGGACCCAAGATTGAGGTCAATTCTGACCTAAGAGAGGGGACGACCGAGGACCGAGGTCAATTCTAACCTAACTAAAGTGATGATCCAAGGCCGAGGTCAATTCTGACCTAAGAGAGATGACGACCGAGGACTGAGGTAAATTTTGACCTAACTAAGGTGACGATCTAAGACCAAGGTTAATTTTGACCTAAAAAAGGTGATGACCGAGGATCGAGTTCAATTCTGACCTAACTAACGTGATGATCCAAGAACAAGGTCAATTCTGACCTAAGAGAGGTGACGACTGAGGATCGACGTTAATTATAACCTAACTAGGGTGATGATGCAAGACCGAGGTCAATTCTGACCTAAGATAGGTGACAACCGAGGACTGAGGTCAATTCTGACCTAACCAAGGTGACTATCCAAGACTGAGGTTAATTCTGACCTAAGAGAGGAGTACTTTTCCTTTGGGAAATATGGGGACTCCACTGGGATGAGGAACATATTTTAGATTCTGCTGGGGAAAGATTTAGAGCATCCTTTGGATACGTTCCTGGGGAGAATGATTCTCTGGAATTTCCATGGGGGTGTAAAAAAAAATTTCCTTGGTGAACAAGGTGCTAGAATGGATTTGGCAATTTTAGGAATAATTCGGGATTTTCTGGTATTTTTTGGACTTTTTGTACAAAATTTTTAGGGGTGTGTCGACCTACATGGATGGATGTGCCCCAATCAAAATTGGCATAGACTTTTAGGGTACCTTGAGCAGGTGAAAGGCTCAGTGCCGATCGGTGGTTGAAGGTGATTATTGATCCGCATGACCCTTAGCCTCCTATAAAAGGGGGGGGGGAGGGTTCTCCTCATTTTGCACATCTTTCTGACTTCTTTTCTTCTGCTATAAACCTCTGCAAATTGTCCTATCGTCTGAAATGGATGACTTCTCAAGCAATGTAACTCATATGGCGTGGCTCAATACCGATGACTGGGTAGAGTTGGAGTGGAGGGCTAGGGTGCCCCTCGCATTAGGTAGCGGCAATTCTTTTGACTCGTTTGAGCCTCTAGCGGATGATCAGACTCTTATGCATGAGCCTTCACGTCATCTCTCTTCAAGGGTGGTGAACCCTTGTGGCTATGTAAGTATTGCATGACTCTTGGTATTCCTTTCTTATTTTCTTAGAGAGATTACTTTATTTCTTGAATCTGACAAGGATTTTCTTTAGTTCTTGACAGTTTGACGTTTCCATGTCGACTATTCATGCCTGTGGTACGACAGGGCTCAAGGATGTTTAGGAGAAGCTTCCTATTGTGGTGCGCTGGATGGTGTCCTCTGCGGGTTTTGGGAGGCTAGCGTCGACTTTGGATAAAACACCCCACTCCACTGTGATTTTATGTGCTTTGGGAGAGAGGTGGTGGGACACTACCCACACCTTCCATTTTGTCTTCGGGGAGATGACGATGAATCCCATTGATGTTCAGTAGTTGGTGGGGCTATACTGTGAGGGTGACCAAATTGAGGTGGATAGGATGCTTCGGGGGACGTCGAAGGCACTGGCGGTGGCTCTTGGTGACGTGGAGAGGGTAGTTTCTGGAGACTTTCGCCTGTCTTCTTTGAGGGAGCTTTTGATGAGGAGGAGGGTTGATGAGAACGGCGGGAAATAGGTACATCAAATGGTTCGTCTATTTATCTTGTTGGTGTTAGGGGGTTTCTTGGTGGCGACGAGTGGCGAGGTCGTCCATTTGTGGTTTCTTCCATTTTTGAGGATATTTTTGAACATTCGCTTCTATGACTGGGGGATCCTAACTTTAACAACCCTCTACTACTCTTTGGATGAATTCATTCGGTGCTACCGGCTGACTTTTATTGGGGACACGTATCTTCTGGAGGTATCCTTTATTTTGTGCATTTTCCTTTATGCATTCGCATTTTCCTCATGCACTTCTTTTTTATTTTTTGAAAGCTGATCCTTATCCATTGCAGACGTGGTTCTATATGGAGATTGGGCTGAAAACCCAACTGATTTCTTTAAAGGATGACTCCGTTGGGGACTTTTATCGAATGTTCCAGTGGTGGAGGTCCAACCGACAATCGAAGAAGAATCTTTCTCTGGAGGCAATGCGTCAGGTATTAAATGGCCTGACGAACGTGAGGGTAAGCATTCTTTTATCCTTGAGATTGTTCTTTCCTTTTATTTCATTTTATTGATACCGATCCTTCGCTTTTGCTGAATATTTTCAGGTGTCCTTTTATCCCTGGGGGACGGCTATTCAGCACACCGGGGTGACTGGGAGACATGCACAAATTAAGCACTTATTGGGGCATAAGTTCGGCTACTCTTGGTATCTTGGGGAGAAGGTAGTTCGACAGATTATGGAGGATAAGACTGCGATGCCACCGATGAGGCCCCCTGTGTTCATGAGGCACGTTCAGGAGATTTATGATGATGCTCGGGTGGCTACGATGATAGGAGAGCCATACTCCCTGTATACTGGCATAACGGTGATGTACTTTATCATGATTTGGCTGATGCCCCCTAACATTTTTGATGTGATGCCTCTCCCTCGAGTGGACTCAAGTCGGCAGGTAGGGTCTTCTCATAGTGCAGGTGGTGCGGCTATGTCAGTGGTGAAGGCAATGACTTCACAGCCTTCCCTTAGTTACAACCTTCGACGAGCTGATGGGGGATCAGTGCGTCTATCGCATCACCCTCATGCGATGGAATCAGAGGAGTTGGGTTTGACAAAGGAGGTTCTTCAGCCTATGGTACGTCTTTTTTATTTCCTTGATTTCTTTATTTTTCCTCATGCTTGACTGATTTGATCTTTTCTATTCTTCGTCACAGCATATAAGTGTTTCGACCACTTGGCTGAAGGACATCAGAGACTAGATATCTCCGGTTACTGATCATATTCGTGAGGAAGTTTTGTTGCCTTCTTGCTTGGTGTCATTTGCCTCATCGGGGTAAGGGTCAAGCTTTGGAAGTGGTGTCACGTCATCTCGTCGTAGGGGGAATAGGGCACACCGAAGGGATGGGGGGATCCTAGAGAGAGAGAAGAAAGATAAGAGAGAGAGAGAGAAATTAGATTCGGGTTGAGTCCCGTTATTTTTTTTCTTCTGTTCTTCCGGCAAAATGTTAATATAACACAACAAAATGTATTCATATGAAGGATGAATTCTTTTGTTAATTTTATTTGTTTAGTGATTAATGCACATGCTCTTTTTACTTTGCTGCTGAGACCGTAAAAAGAATTTTGAAGATTGATTTGAGAATGATTTTGTTAAAATGAGATTAGTAAAAGCATAAGTATGAAGGTAATTCGGAATTCCCTTAAGGTAAAAAAATGTTTTTATTGAGTTTTTTTTTTATTTTGACAAAAGAGGAAAAGGGAATTTTCCCAAAATAAGGGGTTGCCGATCGGCATGACCCATGTCCTGCATATCGGCATGATAGTCTAATCCAATTAATCAAAGGATTTGATTTCACTTTCTTCAATTGCTTGGTACTTGGTGGGGAAAGTTTTTCTATGATTTCTGCAGGGTTCCTTGTCTTGGTTTGAGAGTTTCCATGTATAAAAGGGTGTGTGGATGGGGCTTTCCTCCTTACATTTTTACTTTCTTTCTTTTCCACATTCTTACTTATTTACTATCTCTTGGTTTTGCAATATGTCTCTCCCTGGTAGCATTGAGTTTGCCAATTACCTCTAAGCCTTTGAAGCAATGTGTTCTTTCAATGTTAATTATGACGTCTTTCACATGCGATGATTCTCTTTATGGAGAAACTGTCCGATTTAGTGGAACATGAGGATGGCGGTTGTCGAGTTTTGGTATCCTTAGGATCATTTCTTTCGCTTTGGGTTGGATGAGATTTGTCCTACGTACGAGGAATTTTATGCCATGATGGGGATAAATCCTAGTGTTGTTACGGCTCTGTATGAGTTTTCCCATTTTCCTATGTAATTATTGGCTAGGCTTCTTCATATCTCGCCTTTGGCAGCTATATCGTTGGTTACAGGGAGAATGATTTCCCTTCTGGTAGTGTTGTTGTCCGTGCATTTGCAGGACATGGGTGATAATGGTGATGGTTCCTCTAGCAGCTGCGGGTAGAGCTTTGTGAAGCTTCTTGTAAAATATGTTTTTGTGCTTCGTGGGAATAATTGTAGGGTGATTTTTAGTGGTAGTGGGGCTTGTTATTAACCGGGGGTTCTTTTTAGTAGGTGTACAGTTTGAAAGGGAAGTCGTTTGACTCTTTACACCGATGTAATTGTACGAAAATTTTAGGTAATGAAATAAATATGTTTTTAATAATCTAGTTGTGCCTTTTGATGACTTTCTGCGTTTGAATTATCTATATTAATCGCTAAGGCATACATAATCCTTTTTTTCCTGTATATCTTAAAATGAGCTGTCGTTCTTGGGGATAAGAAAAAAATAGGATTTTTTGAAAAAGAAAAGGGTTGTGCTCATGCGAAGCAAACGAATTGCCTACGTACTTCTGAGAGTTTTGAAAAATTTTGAAATTCATTTTTTGAAAATGTTTTTAAAGGATCAGACCCACGTACTTCTGGGTAGGGGGAAAAGAAGAGAGTTTTTTTAGAATATAATAGAAGGGAGGTGAGAAGAGTCGTAGCGCACCGAGATTTGGGACTAGGGATAGAATTTCTTGAGATGGTACAGATTGACTGGACGTTCCATTTCTTCTCTGTTGAGGTCGATGAGCAAAGCGGCGCCGCTCGACAGGATCTTCTTCACAATGTAGGGGCCGCTCTAATTAGGCTTAAATTTCCCTCTGGGGTCCCAGATAGGCTTTACTACTTCTTTGAGGGCTATTTCCTCCTCTTGGACACCGCGATACTTGACTCTCTTATTGAATGATCGTGAAATATGGCGATGGTACACTTGCATGTGATATAGAGCTTTCAATCTCCTATCATCTAAGAGGGACATCTCGTTAAGACAATTTTGGCACCAACCTTCTTTGCTGACCTTTCTTTCAAGCATGATGTGCAGCGATACTATTTCCAACTCCACGGGTAAGAATACTTCCATGACGTAGACTAAAGAGTAAAGGGTAGCCCTAGTAGAGGTTCAGACTGAAGTGAGGTAGCCCCAGACGGCGTAAGGGATCATCTAGGACCAATCATGATAACTCTCAATCATCTTGCTGATGATGGCTTTGAGATTATTATTGGATGCTTCCACTGCTCTGTTAGTTTGACGTCGATATGGGGAGGATTTATGTCTTTGAATACCATACTTGTCGACCACTTCTGTAACCTCCACCTCAAAATATAGCCCACTGTTTGATACCAGCTCGTGTGGGACCCCATATTAGTAGATGATGTTTTGCTTGATGAATTTGTCCACTTGCTTGGCATTCAGAACTTCATATGACTCGACTTCGACCCATTTGGTGAAGTAGTCAATAGAGAATAGGACGAACTTATGCCCATTGGATGCGTTCAGTGTAAATTTCCCTATGATGTCGATTCCCCATATGGAAAATGGCCAGGAAGAAGTCATGTTGTACAATTCTCGTGGAGGTAAATGTTGTAGGTTGGAGAATTATTGGCATTTGAGACATCTTCAAACATAGGTTGTGCAGTCCTAAACCATGGTAGTCCAGTAGTGACCCTGTCGAATGATCTTCTTGGTAAGCATATGGCTATTCATATGGGGTCCGCATTCCCCGCTGTGGATTTTGTGCATTATTTCTTCAATGTCTGCCCCAGCGATGCAGTGTAAATGGGTTCCATCGAAGTTTCTCTTAAATAGTGATTTTTCACAGATAATGTACTGGGCGGCCAATATGCGATGAATTGTTCGGTCTTTCTTATCAGCTCCTTGGGGATACCTATCGTGTTTAAGGAAGTGTCAGATATCATAGTATCAGTAGTCGCCTATTTCGAGCTCTTCCTTCGTGCAGAGCTCGATGTGGCAACAGTGGGTTAGTTTGTCTTCTTTTTAGACAAGTAAGGGGGCCATGGTTACTCCTTCGGGCATGTCAATCATGGAGGCTAAGGTGGAAAGGGCATCAGCCAGGTTGTTCTTTGCTCGGGGAAGATAGTGGGAGGTGATTTCTTAAAATTGGGAAGCTAGATATTCAAGGTGGCCATGGAAGGGTAAGAGTTTCTCATCCTTGAATTTCCATTTACTGAGTACCTGATTGATAATGAGGGTTGAATCCCCATAGACATCGAGGTATCGAATTCCTTTCTTGAGGGAAACATTGAGGCCTACCGTGCATGCCTCGTATTCTGTCACATTATTGGTGCAGGTGAAATCCAATTGATGGCAATGGGAGTGTGGGAGTCATCAGGGGGAATTAGGAGGTTTCCAATTCCATATGTTTTTTTATTGTCAGTGTCATCAAAGAACATTTTCCATCGAAAGATCTTCGTGGGAGGCGCAAAGGATATTCCCATAAATCCAGACATCGGCCTCTTCCATAGGGTAGTCATCAAGGTAGTTAGAGATAGCTCTTCCTTTCATGGTTTTCTTTGTGACATAGGTGATATCAAACTCGGATAGAAGCGTCAACCAATAGGCCATTCATCTGGATCGGGAGGGCTTCTTAAGTAGGTACTTAATGGGATCCATTAAGGATACGAGTCTGACGAGGAAGGAGATCACGTAATGCTATAACTTTTGGGTAACCCAGTCAAGAGCGACACATGCTTTTTCCAAGGCAGTGTAGTTGACCTCGTAGCTGACCAGTTTTTGACCGGCATAGTAGATGGCTTTCTCTTTGCGAGTTTCTTTAAGGTATTGAGCTAGTAAAGTCCCGACTGTAGTAACGGTCATGGTAGGTATATGAGTAAGGGAAGATCAGGCTATGGTGTTATGACCATCGGAGGTCGGGTTTAGTATTACTTAATTCGGTCAAAGGATTATTAGCAAGCTTCATTACAGACCTTGGTTGAATCTTTTCAGAGAAGTTTGAACATGGGTTCACAGATGGAAGCCAATTGGCTGATGAATCGACCGATGTACTGTAATTTCCTAAGGAATCCTCAAACTTCTTTCTCCGTTTGTGGAGGTGGCATCTCAAGTATGTCATTTAACTTGGTAGGATCTGCTTCTATCCCTTTATAACTGACCATAAATCCCAAGAGTTTCCCTTTGGTAATGTCGAAGACACATGTATGTGGGTTAAGCCATATTTGGTACAATCGTAGTCGTTCAAAGAATTTTCGAAGAGCGGGAACATGACCTTATCTAATCTTGGACTTAATAATCATGTCATCTATATAGACCTTGACTTCTTTGTGTATCAGATCATGAAAAATGGTTGTGGTTTCCCTTTGGTAGGTAGCCCCTGTATTCTTGAGACCAAATGGCATGACAATGTAGCAAAAGGTTCCCCAAGGGATGATGAATGCACTTTTCTCTTGATGATCAGGGTGCATCTTGATCTGGTTATATCCAAAAAACCCATCAATGAATGACTTGAGAGCAAGACTGGTTGTATTGTCCATAATCATATTGATGTTTGGTAGTGAGTAATCATCCTTCGGAGAGGCCTTGTTCAACTCTCGGTAGTCGACACACATGCAGGCCTTTCCTCCTAATTTTGGAAAAGGTACAATATTAGCTAGCCATGTAGGATATTCAATTACTCGAATGAATCCTACGTTAAATTATTTGACTACTTCTTATATTACTTTGAGTGACCATTCGGTGCGGAGATTTTGTAGCTTTTATTTGACTTGTTTACATTACGGGAGAGTTGGAATCTCATGTTATGCTATCTCAGGGGCAACGCCAGGCATATCATCGTAGGACCATGTGAAGAAATCCACACATTCCTTCAGTATCTCTTCGAGTTGCGTGCACTCATGCTCATCCTAATCTCGCACATTGGGCTACTAGATCCGAGATTAGTAACAACAGTTTCACCTTTATTAACTTGAACGCGGTTATGTTGTTTGTTATTAACCTTATTTAGACTAGTTAAGAATTGTTCATTTGCAAAGTCATCATCATCAAGAGTTTGATTAGAATTAAGACAATTAATGTCAGGCACAGCAAGATATTCACAATCTTCATTGATTTCATTGATAGGAAAAACAATATTAATAACCTCATCAAAGGAGTTATTTATTACATAAGAGTGCAAGGAAATAACTAAAAGGTAAAGGGTATAAACATCAGGGATAGGTTGAATATCAGCGGGTGGCACAGGTGTAGCATGCCGGTTGAGAAGAGGTGTATCAGCATCTTTGATGAGGTAGGATGGATTGGATGATGTAGCTCCTGAGTGGATCATGCAGAGTGCCAGCCCCAGTATCTGTAAGTTTAAAGAGTCCTCGGATTCTCTATCCTCAGAATCCTCGATATTTTTTGTGGTCTCCTTAGTGAGTGGTTGTACACAGTGTTGGGAACTTTCGGCCCTCCGGGTAGCTGTCTTGATTTTTTTTTCCATTCCTGATTTCATCCTCTCGTCTACAGGGTCATACCAAGGCTCAGGGAAGCCGTAGAAGGGGAAATTTTCTCCCTCTTTGATGAATATTCTATTTAGGGAATCTCCCTAGATAGTCCTATGACATTCTAACTTTGTCTCTAGTCGAGGCTGACGGATCAATCTGAGTTCTTCTTCTGATGGTTGATATACCAAGCCACAGGGAGGAAAGGCTTCTTTCAACATAATGGGTTCAGTTACCCCTTGTTGTCTTTGCCCTACCCCCAGTCGGGGCATGAAGTGCAAATTCTTGAATATTTGGATTATATTTACATTTCCATGAGGATCATATTCAGGACAAACCCTTTCTTTGAAGTCGTTCCTTGCTGGGAGTAGGAGTGGTTTGACTTGGAATCCTGATAGATTATCACTATCTCCTAAGATGGTGATAACTTATCCATTGGAAAATAACTTTAATTTTTTGTGAAGGGAAAAAGACACCCCTATGATGGTATGGATCCATGGCCATCCAAGAAGCAGATTGAAATAGGTTAGGATGTCAATGACATGGAATTCAATTACAGGATTTATAAGGATTGCCCCTATTGCAAGCTTTATAGATCCCATTACCTCTCGGTGGTGTTATCGTAGGCACGCACAGTAGCAGAGGTTTGAGCCAGCTTGCTCACTTTCAATCCCAGGTAATTGAGGGTTCTTAATGGACAAACATTTAGAGCTGATTCATTGTTGACAAGTGAGAGGGGGACAGTTTTCCCCATAACTTCAATAGAGATATTGAGAGCATAATTATGGCTGGGAATGTTCTTAGGGATTTCCTCTTCAGAAAAGGAGAGCATTAGAGTAGAGGTCAAGGATCTAACTAGGTTCACTACTTTTTCTGGTGTGGTTGAGGGAGGAACGGTGGGTCCTATAAGTAGCTTGATTAGGGCATTTCGGTGGAGTTGGGAAGACATGAAAAGTCCTCATAGAGTGATGTTATCTTGAGTTTTCTTCAGTTAATTAAGGACCTTACTTTCTTGAAGAGTCATTTCTGGCATAGGAATATTCTTAACACCTTTCCCTTTATCGCTTGCTTATGGCTGTATATTTAAGTTCTGGTAATGTCTCCTCAACTTTGTCATGTGGTTCATGAAAGAGGGAAAAAATATAAACCCTCTTTTGTCATCGATATCAGGTTTCTCAGCTACCTGGTTGATCTCTCCTAGCAACTCCTCGAATGATATCACTCTGCATAGGTTGGATATCAGACTAGTCTTTCTTGAATCTTTCTCTTCATCTGAGTCTTCCAAATCGTCCCCCCATCCAGTGGAAACGATATTATATTTCCATGCAAAGTCAATACACTCTATAACTTCTATGTCCTCTTTGTAAAATTCCTCCCATTCAGTAGGAAAATGCAAGACTGGGGGGACCAGGTGCCCTTGTAATTTTAAAGCGTTGAGCAACTTGGATATGATATAAATATCACTATTCTGTCGAAACAAAACCACCATGATCTGGACCAGGTCATCTAGACTAACTTTGTCGACTGGCACTACCCAGTTATTCGACTCTCGGGCCAACTTTCGAGCGTCTAAGAACAACCCATTGAATCTCTGACAGTCGAGGGTCAGCTGGGAGGGTAATTTCATCCCTAAATCTAGGAGAGTATATGGGTATGACTAGTGATTTATTTGGCACGATTTGGGTAGATGAGTCATGTTTTGAGTCTTCTTCTATAAAGATGGCATTTGTATGATTTGGGAGAGGATTATGGGTAGTATTTGTTTTAGAGTTAGCTGTTGGGGTGATGATACCCCGATCAATCAGGATTTGGATTGTGTTTCAGAGATGGAAACATTGGTCGGTGGTATGGATAGCAGTTTGGTGATAGTCACAATGGGCATCAGGTTTGAAATTCTTCAAAAGTGAATTTGGTAACTGATGAGGGTCCAAGGATTTGATCAGGCTTTCATTCAATAGAGCTTGGTAGACTTTTGAGAGAGGAGCGTGAAGCTCAGTATATTCCTTTTGGATTGGGTTTGGGCGACTTTCTGGTACCCATGAAGCGGCAGGCAGAGAGATGTTATTAATAGTAGAGATTAGGGTACTATTAGGCTTTTCAAACTTTCAAAGAGAAAACTATCCAGAGATTTTCTTCTGTTCAACTTTTGTCTTGACAAGACGTTCTTTGATTTCTACTTTCTTCTCAAAGGTCTTAGAAGTGAGGGTAATACTTTCCTCCCATGGTTGCTCAGACATGAGGTAGAAAGTTCTTTTTCATAAAACTGACTTGTTCTTATTTGGAGGGTCGATTGCTCATGGTAGCTTCTTTTTATCTCCATCTTGCTATGAAGTTGCTGACTGATTCCCCAGGATTGTGTTTAAGTAGCTCTATGTCACGACAGGTAATCTATAGCTCCTCGTTGTACATATACTATGACATGAACTCACGGGCCACATCTTCCCAACTGCAGATTCTGGATTCTTCAAGGGATAGGAACCAATCGAGGCTGCTATCTTTCATAGTCTACTGGAACATCTGAGCCATTATTTCTTCAAAATCCCCTAGGAGTCATGGCTCGGTGATAGCTATGGAGATGAACGATCGGGGGTCCACTACCTCCAGACTTCTCGATATTGGGCATCTCGAATGTTTTTTGGCAACCTGGCTTTAGGATAGGGAGACATGTGGGTATATTCCATGTAGTTCCCAGAGATTTTGACTTGCTTGAATTTCTTGGTCATCATCTTGAGGTCTTCCATAACATTGTTCAGTTCTTCCTATTTCGGATCAACACTTACGAGTAAATTAGCACCGGTCTAAGAAAGGTTTGGCATGGGAAGTTGGGCTGGTGGCGGCCCATTAGCAGGAGGAGCATGTGGAGAATGTTGTTATTCTTTGGGAAACCAGATAGGCTCGGGTGCAGGCAAACTCATGGTGCGAGGGAAAATTACCTCAGGATCTTCGGGGGCGGGGACCCGATTTCTTTTATCTCATGAACCTCAGCTTGAAGGTTATCAATTTTGGCAGTGAGCTGAGATAAAACCGTCAACAAATTTGACTATACAATCGACACTTTATCTATATTATTCATGGAAGGTGGGTGAGTCTTGAACTCAGAGGAAGTAAAGGGACTGACAGAACTTTGGGGCAGTTTGACTAAAGACTAAAGCCAATAGGGAGCCAGGGCAGGGGTATGTGATTGACCTGAGAAGGAGAAAAATTGGAATTTATTTTTTAAAAAAAGAAGAAGGGAAATTCGTTATTTTTGGAAAAAAGGAGGATAATATTTTTGACATTTTTTGGAAAAGGTGAGAACGATAATATTTTTGGTATTTTTGATAAAAGAGGAAAAACATTTTTGGACATTTTTTGGCAAAAAGAGAGAGGAAAGTACTAGAGACGGGTCTCATAATGATCATTATGTTTATTAGGTTCCCACTTCTATTAAGTTCTACTAAATGCAAAATTAAATGATGAATGGGACCCAAGCCTGTAAAAGTTGGGTTTGTAACATATGTAAATATATGGTTGGACTTGTAACAAGGCTCACGGGCACGATCCCATTTTGAAATTGTACGAAAATTTGGGCAGTAGACTAACCAGGAATCTCGACAGTGTTTCGGGTCAAAGACGGAAATCTAACATGTATGTCCTAGGATTGATACTTATATGCGGGTATGCAGTTGGTTGGGTAAATTGTAAAGGGTTCCCCCTGGTGTGACTTCCACGAAATACGTCTTGCTTTTGAGGGAAATCAGTACGCGTGGACAAGCCATTTGATATACCTGAGTGTACGTGAATTGCCTCATTATATACCTCATGGGAACAGTACGCGTGAGAGCGAATTCGATATGCTCGACATACATGAACGATTTCCCTGCGATATACCTTCCGTCATGACTTTGGTCAAGTAGTACGATGCGGGAGAACCGTTCGATATACGTCGAAGGTACTTGGCCAATGGAAGGTGAGACTCATATCGCTTAGGATAACTATGCCCAGCCGTACTCATCGCGAAGTGACTCTCTAGTTGCGAGAAAAAATTTAGTCAATAACAATGCTCTTTGGTGATGTCATGTTAATGATTCATGATTCTCTTATTAGTATCTTATGGTGAGAGTATCTTTTTCTTGATCATGCCAAAGAGGGAGAAAAGTAGGAGTACCAATACTATACTAAGCATGGATAAGTGATGTGTGTAATTATCTACAAGTAAGTTAGTGATAAGTGAGCATGGATATATACAAGTGGAGGTGTGTGTTGGTGACACTTAAGCATGGATTTCTATGTGATGTGTGCAACATGTGGATATACGTGATCCTAGGTGCACGTGGTGTGAAGTGTACATGTATAATCTTCTACAAGTGTGTGCATTGTAGCATAAGCATGAGGTACATATGAATAATAAGGGGAACATACAAATAGGGGGAATATATAAGAAAATAAAACACCTATGTAAACAGAGTCTTGGTCTCTTAAAAATACTCCCCTGCAGAGTCGCCACTGTGGCCATCCCGGTCGGTGCGGCGTTTGTTCTCGGGGGAAGGAGGAGGATCCCTCGAGGAAGAACTGCATCAGGGTCTCGCACCCTTCTCTTCGAAAAGGGGTCTTCGTCCATCGTCAGTATGGGGTGAATGTGAAGAGATAGAGTTGCCAGCCTATTTTGCTCAAAACAAGCAAAAGGTAGAATATGTTACCACTTCGAGAGCGGCATCAAAGACAAACGTATGCATGCGAAACCAATAGATCTAGGGTTCGGGGGATAAGTTACAAAATGGGAAGGTTTTAGGCACCCATCCTACCCTTTCGATCTCTCATGAGAAAATGTTAATATGTTCCTTTATCCCCTTGAAGTGTGTGCATGAGTTTATATAATGGAAATTAGAATCGTTCGACCCATACCATGGAAAATATAGGGTGAGGTCATCCATAGGAATATTTCCAAGATAGTAATGAATGAACAAGATATAATATGAGCGTTCATCGAGATATTGATCGTTATTGGGAAACGATATTATATGTTGGATGAGACACGAACAAGCATATGTATGATAAAAATGAGGGATTCTGAGAAATTTAGAAAATAAGAGAAAATAGAAAATTGAAAAATGGGACTCGAGTCTCGAATTTTAATCCAAGATGTCTACGTAGACTATAAAGGCATCAAAGTCCACATAGTTCAAATGTAGAATAGGGGTGGGGTTTATCCCATATATTCGAACGGATTTTTATTAGGTGTGTGCGTGTAGGAAATGTATTTTTAGTTTTGGAAAAAGTGTGGTGGATAATTCCGTTCAGAATTTAGCGGTGTAACCCTCTTTTGTTTGTTTTTTTTTTTTGATGAAAAATAAAGTATGTGCATTATAATAATAAAAGCGTAGATGATAGTATGTATGAACTAAAATGAAACTAGATTATGAATCTAAAGTAGTTTATGCAAGAACAAGATATTTAAAAGATAGGGAGAAGGAATTGGACCTTATTTGGATCATGAGATTGGATCTTGGATGAATTCCTCTGAATGTTGATGGATGTTGATGATAGAGAAGGATATTTGCCAAATTGGGTGCGTAAAGGATGGGTATTTAGGCTTGAATGAAACTTCTTATATGGAACTTCGCTGACTTCGAGAGAATGTTGCTAAGATCGCTAATGCTGATGGGTTTGTTGTCTCTCTTCGGGGTGAGCTCATGGCCCTTATTTATAGGGTCAGGGCGGTACAAATCGACATACCCAAGGGAGTGCCTATTGGCAGGTCACCATTGACACTGTGCGGATAAACTCGGTTCAGGATCTGCCAATTGGAGTCTCGTGCGGACTTTTCTGGAAAAATGACTGTGGAGCACAAACAATTGATCCAAATCGTGCACGAGGCATACCATTAGAAATATGTTTCAGAGGCCTTCGAGAGTCCTTTGGACTTTTCCTAGATCCGGGAGATAATTTTTGGTCAAATGTGGCTCGAAAGCGCACGTCGATCCTTTAGATAGGAGTTCACCAGACGCAAACAGATCGTTCGTCCATGTGGTAAATCAAAATTATGCACGCGATGGACCATTGGAAAGTTTAGTAGATGTACATAGACATTCCAAATATTTTTGCTCAGTTCGGAAAGTTGACATTGGTCAATCGGGGCCTGAAAGCGCCCGGTGACCTCTAGGAGTAACATGGATCGTTCGTCTGTACTGTAGGTTAGAATCACGCACATGGCGGATTGTTAGAAAGGGTATTCAGTGCCCTTTAGATATTCATTCAGTGTCATTCGATCTAAAGAGTTGAATTTGGTCAAATGGAGTCCGGGAGCGAGCGCCCAGTGGCCTCTAAATCAATTTTTGGGGGAAAATTGATCGTTCATCTGAATCGTTATGCTATTTCATGCACAGGGTGGACCGGTGAAAAGGGGTTTCAGTGAACTTTTAAGATTCAACGAGCTTTTTCTCTGACGGTGGAGTAGATTGGGGTCAATTCGGGGTCTGAGAGCGCCCGATGGCCTCTGAATCAGTTTTCGGTAGTCAAATGGTCCATTTGTCCGAACCATTATATCTATTTACACACAGGGAAGCCCATTGGAAAGTTATTTCAGAGTCTTTAAAAGTTTCAAATAGCTTTCACTCTAACAAAAGAGTTGACCAGAGTCAAATGGGGCACGGGGGCGCCCAATGGTCTCTAGATCGGTACTCAAAGCACGACCTAGGTTTGCAGTGGAAGGGGGAAGTGCTAGGAGTCTAAGGAGAGACTTAGGGAGTCCTAGAATGTGGTGTTTACAGTGTTCAAATTTACTATTTTTAGTTTTTTATGGGGTGTCCAACCAACGAAAAACAGTAAATTTAAACACTATATTGAAAATTTCGTACACTAAACCCTATATTGAAAACCCAAAACGTTAACCACTGTTGGAAACCTTATGTTTATAGAAAAATCTGTTTTGATGGAAGGCCAACAACAAACCAAAAAATAAACAAATCAACTATCATTAGTTTTCAACTCTAAAGATGTTCAAATTTGTTACAAATCTTATTTGTCTTTTCTTTTTTGTGACTTAGATCTGTTAAGTATTCACCGAATCAGTGTTAGATCTCCACTTGTTTGGGTTTTGGGGATTTTTTGCATAATATTGATTCGAGTTTTGGTAAGATGGATTTGGATTTTGGTGCTTATTTGTTGTTTGTCTTATGTTTCTCAGGTCAATTTGAGGTTGTATAACCTTGATTCGAGTTTTAGGGTTTTGACAAATTGATTTCTTTGTGTGATTTTGCATAACACTAATTTAGATCTTCCAATTTGTATACCACTGATTTCACTATTCTTTATATTCTAATGTTAATTATTTTTCGGTACTAATTATTTATGCTTATTTTTTGTTTATAGAGGCCCTTGCATTTCGCCCCAGATGGCTCATCAACCGTTCTTATCCGACATAAGTTTAACAACCCTCCTTAATCCAACAAAGGGGTGGTTCTAGCATTGGTGATGATTTGTTTTGTTTTATTAAAATTTCATGGACTAATAGTGCACTATGTTTCAGATACGCCATCTTAGTCTTTAGCCATGGAGATTCCCTGCAAATATTGTAGACAATACTCAATGCAGCTAAGGAATGCATAGGACCCAGTTGTGATGGATTGCTATCTAGAATATAGGATGTTAAAGTCCCATCCCTTATCTCCCATCACCAGATGTTCACACTCCTTATTGTTCAGCTCAGGGCAGTAGTATAAATTTAAAGATTCTATTATATGGATACTATTTATTTATTTTATCGCAAAGTCTATTTACTTTGTGACGAGGTCCTATTGATGATAGAGTTATGAAATTTTTCACGTATTCATTGTTAATATTGGTATATATGTTATTTTGCACTACCATCTATATACCAATTCTTCGAAGTCAGATGCATCAAGTGGCCAAAGAGAATGACAAGATTTGACAACATTCACTAAATGAGTGAACAGGTACTGTTGCTGCGATACCTGTACTGCTACCATTGTTGCCATAAGATTTGAAGATAGCAACGAGTGAATAGGTACTGCTGCTGCAATACAATTCAATGACACATTTCGAAGCTCAAGCTAATATAATTTTAATAGGTACTGCTGAAATGAATAAGTACTGCTGGTGCAGAAATGAATAGGTACTGCTTCTGAAATTAAGTTTTAAAGCACTGGATAATCCCCATAACAATTATCATATATGATGTTTTTTGGTTGTTTAATTCCATACCCAGGTTCACAGAAATACGATTATGAATATGCTTATTGTTTATAATTGATCTTGAAGTTTGTTGTTTATACTTGAACTCTTATAATTTTAACAACTTGAGCAATTCAAATGAAAAACCAAGCTTTCATTTGAACTGTTATCTTTGATTAAATATTACTGAACTCTGATTACTGTTTCATTCATTAGGCCTCTGTCATAATGTGTGTGTGGTTATAGACATTATATTTACATCATTCAATCTGTTTTTATTGATGTTTATTCGTCTTTTCTTTTCCTTTCAGTCAATAATATATCGTTCATTGGGCCACATTTAGATAGGTCTTGGTGATGCCAGCATTGAAATGGGTCAAATCAGTGAATCCGGTATTCAAGTGGGTCAGACCAGGTCAGCCAAAGTGACATTTTACAATTTGGGAGTTGAAACATACAAAGAACTGTGTTTTGCGGAACTGAAACGATTTGACATTTTTTTAATCTCTTTTTTCTAATGATTTTTTCTATGAAGAAGAAATGAAACAAATATGATAGAATGAAGTTACAGATCCTTGCACATACAACAATGGATGGCATTTTCTTTACTTCCATTACCACCATTCTTAAGAGACCACTCCAGCCTCTTTAAACCCATTGACGTGGACGATATTCTCTTTCTCTTATAACTTAATTTATTATTTAAGTTGGGCTTTCATACTAAGATCATTTCAAAGTTTTAAAGTATCACATTATATTTTGGTTTATTTTGATATCTAATCGGTGTTCCTTGGACATAGGTTATGTGTCACGGTGATGATGTTGGTGATTTGTGTTTGTTGTTATTTTGGATCGATTGGGTTTTCAAGTTTAGGACTAGAAATCTTTTTTTTGGTGGTTTGCGAGTGATATGTTGAATTTTGGTTGCATGTAATGGATTAACACCATTGTGTGTACATGTTTATTGATTCAACTTTTTCTTCCTTCCTTTTTTTACTGAACTTCCTTTTCAATTCCCATTACATTTACTAGTAACTAATACAAAGTGCTGCAATAACAGCACAACAAGATGAACATATCTTCTTAGAATATGGCTTGTCAATAATGGCGGTTAAGATTTTATATTTTTTAGGATTATTCAATTGCTAAATCCACATCCAAGGTGTGAGTTTTGTAGGTGTTAATGCCCCAACTTGAGCCCTTGACTGATCAACAACTTGCGAGTGTGTATAATTTGCGATAAAAAGGACAATAGTTTATTATACCATACATTTGTTGAAGCATCTTCAAGCTACATGGGGTATTAGCAAACATCTGCTCAAAATGGCAATTGGTCGCAACAAGTAAATCAAACATTTTGTCACATGAATGGGAAACTACTTCATTCAGAATAAGTAATACTTTGTTTTGAAAACCTCATTTCCATGTTCTGCTTCTCTAGTAGTGCATTTTGAAGTTTATAATCTTTTTCATTTCACAAAGATCTAAGATTATCTCGATCACAAGTAAGTTTTATTATGTTCTATTTTTCGTGTAAATCTTCTAACAATTGATTATCATTATTTTTGGATTCTTCAAAAGCATTGGACAAATCTTGGACACATTTTGTCATTAATATACACACTAAGAGGCTTCAAATTGTTAGAAAGATCTCCATTTATTGAGCTGTTAGCGGCAGGCCATGCTTTAGAGTAGTGGCATAGCATCACATCATTTATATGTGTTTGAAGGGTCACACAAATTTCAGATTTCCTCTTTTTTCCATTTTTGTTTTGGATTTACTGATTTTAGTTTGGTTTTATTGACTTTACTTTGGGTTTAATAGTCAATTTTCTCTTCAATTGTTCAATATTCTTAGTTCCAAAAAATCAACACAATCTCAATAATTTGAGATCGTAACAAAATCACAACCCCTGAAAGCCCTGCTATATTCACATGAGTCAACATATTTTAGTTTGAGTTTTTTTCCTCATATCCGTTGCTAATTTTGTGTTTGAGTCGGCGTTAATGTGGAATGATTTTGAGTTTTTAGTCTTTCTAGAAGTTGTGAATTTTTAGGTTTAGTTTTGATTCAGCATTAATGTAGAATAACTTTTATTTTATATTTTTGACGACTCATTGCATCTTCTTAACACTACATGTTTTGTTTTGCAAATAAATATTATTTGGGAAAATAGTACATATCTTTCATTATCTGCACAATCATTGATACAAGAATTATATATTTTTTTTCTTTTTTAAAATCCCATGAGTTTGGCTTATATTAATGTGTTTATGTTTGATTACAAATTTTATTTTGTAATACCTATTGTTCGTAGATATTTTTTGATGTATTTTTAAACAATTGCATTTATCTTATACTCATCTAACGATAAAATATATTGTTATAGATTTGGGAACTATGGATTGAAGTGAGGTCTTGGATATAGTTGGTTTATCATCGGGAGAATCGTATCATATAATCTTCATGAAGTAATGAGATATATTCATGTCGGTCGCGCATCCGGGATGCCGATAGTTTTAGTAGGATCGCACATTTTGTTCTCTTCATGTTCGCATTATTATCAAGGATGTACATGGGATACTCAATTAAGATCATATTGTATATTTATTTTTATTACCATTTTGTTGAAATTTTAATATAAACGATTATTGTTGTAGGGATGAGAGACATGATGTAAATGGCCTGTTGTGCAATTTACTATTATTTCTTCAGTAATTTTTATTTGGTAAACAGGGTGGACAGTCCTATAAATAAAGTAAACTCTCCTCAATTTTTGTAAATTCTTTACACTTAGTTGTGTTGTAAATTTTTTGGACTTAAATTATGATGTTTATACGAGGTCCAAGATGGACTATTGATTAGACGAGGAATATCACAAGGACTATTGTTGTTGTTTATATAACGCTCACGATGGACTATTAATTTTGTCCTAATTTTTTTAAAATTTTTAAAATTGTGTGTTGTAAAAAAAAATTTGACTTAATTATACAGGTTTTAAAAATTTCCCACTTTTTTAAACTAATAGGTTCATAATATGGGTTATTTCAAAGAACATTTGTCTATTGCGAACTAAATATGACTTATGGTCCTATCAACGATCTACATTTTAAAAAATATGCATCGTGCCTTTTTGTATAACACTAATTATGAACATGAGATCACATGACATCATATAACTCTAAAAAAATGTTTATTTGTTGTGAACTAAACATGACCTATGTTGTATCAACGATCTATACTTTTGAATGTTTTTTTACTATTTGTTATTTGTTTAGTATGGTGGATAGTCCTATAAATGGAAGAGATTATGACTATTGTTTATTTAAATTACACTGTTTTGTTGGGGAATGAGATTGTTGCCGTTTTTTATGTACACGCTTTGACAAAAAATTAGTTTTGCGATTATGTATTATGGAAATTATTTACCATTTCTTGATTACGTACTTTGAAAAAATTTCGGCGTGCCTTCATGCACGGGCATATGCTAGTGTGTGTGTGTGTATATATATATATAAGTTAGTTCCAGGTGCACGTAGGTATAATGGGTTAGAGTCTTCTTTCTGTCGTTTGATTCTATATTGTATTTGTATATTTCTCACTGAGCATTCGTCTCACATCCTTATCTTTGCTACGCAAGTTGGGTGCGAGTTTGTATTTTGAGAGCATTGCATAGTAAGTATTCTATTTTATTTTACGTTAGTATCTCTGTATGCTTGGACTCCGGAGTTGCTTCCTATGGGTCCCTCACGTAGTTTGACTTGATATTGGAGTCGAATGCTAAACAAGTGAAACATTAAAATAAAATAAAATTGGAGTAACAAAATTATATAGGCCGTTTCATTGCACTTCACACCTAATGCTCGGGTCAAATATGGTTGACTAGTGGTAGCCCATAAATCTTGGCCGGGGCGTTATAAATGGTATTAGAGCTCTAGGTTCAAAGTTCCTTTCAGGAGTGATGTGGTGAGGTTAGTAGTGGATCTTTCGAGTAGGTGTTGGTTTTGGTCCGATCACGCTAGTTTGGGTGTTGGTTTAGTTCGTGTCCTTGATGATGAAGTCAAAGAGGTTAGCAGAACAAGTAAGTTAGAGCCAAGTGGCACACTACCAACTTGGTTATTATTAATCATTTTCGCTCCTCTAGTTAAATAAGTTAGTAATTTAAGGGTGTCCAAGCCAGCTAACAGTGGTGAAGTCGTGGGTTTTATTTTGAGGAGTCTGTGTTCCAAACTTGATGATGTAGAGTCTTTTGAGATGTTAATAGAATGAGAAGATGCCCATTGGGTAGGTGGCATACATTGCGTATAGTCAAACTAAGTAAGGATGATTGGTGATTAAAATTCATATAGCCCCTAGGTGAGGCACTTACGAGTAGTTAACGTCGATAACATAATTCAAAAAATGTGAGTCTTGGTGTATTATCATGATTGATGGACAGTTAGATGAACAAGTAAAGTTGTGTGGGTCAATGTTTGAGGATATGTACACTCAGTATTAGTTGATAGGATTCTATCCTAGTGGGTGAGTGCCTTAGTGATTGCTGGCCGATAAATGTATCTCATAAGACGTAATTAGAGTTACGGGTCATTTATTTAAAATGTGTCACATGGGTAACAATGATGAATTGTAGTGATTGAGGTGTGAACCTTAGGTAGAGCTTTTTGGGTAGTATTGGAAAAAATGATGCAATATTTGATGAATAAGATCTTAATAACACCAATAGTGTAGACCTAGATATGTACTGGTTATACACAGTATCCTATATTCTACCAAAATCCTTAGTAGTGTTAGCTTGTGGTTTAATGAATGGTTCATAGACTTAGTTAATGCAAGGAGGTCCTTGGAATATCCTTGGGATGAAAGGTCAACTTTTCCTGACGCCTTGAGGTGTCTTGCGGATATGACATACCATGTTAAAAAATTTCATCTTAATATTTGGGTGAGTGCCTAGCAACCGTTGAAGTGAATATTGAGAAATTTTAGGACAAAACCACTTATATAAATTATGGTCGATAAAGTCTTATCTAGTCTTGGTGACAATTACTTGGGTGTACTTGGTGTCCTTAGGGGATCAGTTAGGTTCGATGTTATGAAATGTGTTATGTCCAGTGATAGGATGTGGAAAATTTGGTGAGGACCCTGGGTTATCGACTAAGTTCAAATGAGTCTCTTCATATTGCCTTGGGTGAGGCTACCAAAACTTAATGTAGAAACGTAGTTCAATACTATAGGTGAAATTAGCGATTCATACCATGATTAGGTACACTCATTGTCTTGAGGGGATCAAGGTTGAGAGGGTCGTCTTAGATTTTGACAAGTACCAAATGCATTATAGATTTAGCTAACAATGTTATGATTGAGGAATTGCGTTTCTCAAATTTGATGGTGTGTTGCAGTATTATCTGTTGGTGTTTGGATGACATTAGTAGGGAAGCGTGAAGACCTTGGGTCATCATATTAGACTCGTGTGGACTCGAGCGTGTAAGTCCAAGAGGTACTTATTACCCTCATGGTGTTAATAACGATAGGTTGCCCATCACGGGGAGTCGATTGAATTGAACTTTGGGATAGGAGATAGTAACCTTATGAAGACAATAGTTGTGATATAATAAGTGTTTCACCAAATTGGGTAGTGCCTAAGGAGACACTGGTAAAAATATTGTACGATAAAGTAAGATAGTCATCTAGGTGTATTAGATGGGTGACATCATCACTGATGAGATGGATGAGGTTGGAGTCTAGAAGGACATTAGCGTTCGTTGATCGGGTGTCTCGGGTTTGCCAAAGATGTTTGGAGGAGGTCTTATTCTTAAGGAGGGAAGTCAATTTCTTTACTTCCCAAAGCACGTTAAGTTCATGTGTTTCTCCCTACTTAATGAAATGATTTGGTTGTGGTTAGGTTCTTCATGATAGGTAACTCAAGCGAGGGTGTATGTCTAGGCTAGAATTTGTTGACTTTGATCGGGACAGTACATGGACTCCAAATGTGTGACATAGTTTCGTCTTCGTAAACCATCACGGTTATATGTGAGTGGTATCTGCCAGATCTATTGGTTATCTCTTTTGATTCTCGTATTTTCCTTTGGTTTTAATGATAGGAAATTGTATCCCTCATGGTTGTGATAACCCAGACATGTGCCATGACGTGGTGCAACGCGATTTGGTCCAGTAGAGCACGGTTGGACCTCGAATTATCAATGCAGTTCGGTTATTAGGTTCACCCTTCTCTAAGGTATCCTTATTATTGCATAAATTTTTGTGTGCGAGTGGTTGTGCTTTCGGACACAAGATCACTCATAGTATTCACTTTCCTTAGGAGTAGCGACCTGGGATTTTAGCCGACATGGAAATTAAGGGATGTAGTTGTAAACACTGGGATGATAACTTGAGGAAATCGTAGAATGTTAGAACTCAAGAAAACTTAACACTAAGTGTGGTTTGTCACGATAAGTGTATTATATAATACTCATGTGTATGTTCCTTAGTTAGGGGCTAGAGTTATCCTATATTTGTGTGGGGATCCCGCGAAAGAGTATTAGTCAGATGCATGGTTTGAGACTCAGTGGTGTGTTGATCTTTGATGCGAGTGACTAGTGATACGAGATAAGTGTCAAGTTTGAATGAAGCTATGTCGTCAGGACGAACCAAATTTTTATGAAAGGGAATGAGCAGTAATGCTAAGATTTGACATGATTCGTGATGTGAATCGGGTGTTGATTGTGTTTCCGTTTACACTTGGGCGAGTGTCGATCGCTATGTAAAGTTACTCGATAGAGGTAACGATATGCCTTGGGTAATAGCAAAGGTATTCCTAGGACTAGACTCAGCATGATCGTCGTGTGAGTGGGGGTTCAGGATAGTTATGTGACGTCGATGATTAAAATAACAGTGAGCACTAGAGCAAGTAATAAAATGAACCTTTGGTGACATATCCATGAAATGTCATATGATGTTATCTTAACACTCGAGTACTTGATGATTTAGTCTTGGAGGATTTTTGTGACTTAGAGTAGAAAATGGTAAACCCCATAAGCTTGGGGATTGATGGATCGAAAATTTCGGGGATGAAATTTCTTAAGGTGGGAAGAATGTAATACCCCACCCCAATATTTAATTATTTTTCCCGAACAAGGAATAAACACAAAAAAAAATTGGGATTTGGATCATTTTAAGTGAGTTTATAGTTGTAATTGATTGTTCGAGTTCGTAATTGTAATTTTTGGAAATTTTTGGGTTACATTTGGAAATTTGGAAAAAATTAGGAATATTCGTTCAGACGAGTTTAGGTCAATCGAATAAGAAACTAAGGTCGTTTGATGTAGGGGATCGAATGACATCCCCCCTGAATAATAGGTCCGTGTGATTCAAAGGCTAGTTAAAACGAGAAGCCTTTCTCTTTCGAACGAGAGGCGAATATCATCTGAACGAGAGGCGAATATCATTTGAACAAGAATGAGTGAAATTTTTCAATCATCTTTCCCTTATGCGCTATTTCATTTTGGGCCATTGGATGGACGAGCTTTCAAGATCTGAAGAGATAATATTGGGCAAAAATAGGATTTTGAGGTTTGGGGATGCTTTTATAAGAGTTTTTAGATTTATTTAGGTTATTTTCGAGCAGAAGAAGATATATATATATATATATATATATATATATATATAGAGAGAGAGAGAGAGAGAGAGAGAGAGGGAGTGGTGCTGGTCTTTCCCCACCATTTTTTAAATGTGTTTACCTCTCTCCACCACAAACCACTACACCATCACCATATATCCAGCTTGTGCAACCATATCCAACTAGTCTTCCATCATATCTAAGCCATAGGTACCCATTTCCACCATTATTGGGGGTAGCCACGAATTTTGGAGGTGTTGTTGTGGGTTATGGATAAAATGAAGATGGAAGATTCATAGAGCTTGAAGAGGGTTTTTTATGAAGGTTTCATAGAAGCAATATTGGTGGATCTAGGAAACCTTTCTAAGGCCACCTTAGGAGGTGCGAGGTTTACATCTTCTTAGACATTTCATGCCTACCAGTGTTAGAGCTCCATTTGAGGTGGAAAACTCTACTCTTAGCTTAAGACTCCATTTTGCGTATTAAAGGTCTTGTTGTTAGAATTCTAGAGTAGAATGCATATAAATAAACTTACGGGTTTCCAGTAGATTTGGTATTTAATATTTTTATGGACTGAAAACGTTTAGATATATTGTTTTTGTTTGAAATAAATGATGAGTAAATATTTCAAAGTTTTCTTAAAATAAAGATTAAGATTTTTATGAAAATGGTGAAGTTCTAGAAATTTGATGTTAAACATTATATAAAATAAAAAAACTTGAAAAATAATGTTGATCTTACTAAAAATGTTTCGTGAAAATATTTGCCAAAAATAAAGATTTTATGAAAGTTGGACATTTGTTGAGTTTGAAGAAAAAAAAATGACCTTCTCCCTTGAAAGTTCATTTTTTACATGTATTATGAATTTCTAAGAATGAAATGTATGTTTAACCCATTTTATTGGATTTTAGGATCTAAAATCAATCTTCTAAAGAATATAAACTTGTAGTATTTTGACAATGAACACATAAAAAAGTATAAAAAAGGTTTTGTTGGATTTAAAAATGAGATAAGAAAAATATAAATTTTAGTTTTCAAAGTGTGTGAAAAAGGGTTGAAAGTGTGATAAGTGTAAGGTTGTAAGACTACAAATGTTAATAAAAAGAAAATGGTATTTTGTTTATAAAAATAGTCTTTAAATGTAATTTGGTTTCTTGTCTAAAGAATGTAAAAGAATTTCTAACTTGGAAAAGTGTTTACTAAAAGACTTAAATAAGTGTTAATGACTAAAACATTGGGCAGGTGGTGTGTGTAATGTAATAATGTTTTTGAAAGATTAACACTTATGAAATTGGAAAATAAATAATGGATTAAGATGTTTTCAACTTGAAAGAATGTTACTTTAAGTGTTAAAAATGTGTTAAAAACACTTAATAAGTTAGTGGCAGAAGCTTAATGGTGTTTTAGGGAAATAACACTCGTGAAAATAAAGGAACTGACATGTTCGAAAACAAAAAAAAGGTAAAATGGTAATTTTACATTAAGTGGAACATTTTTTTGAAATAAAAATGTTGGAAAGTGTTTTGAACAAAATGATCCCCAATGAACATGATTTTAGAATAAAAATCAAGGCGAAAGTGTTAGGGACACGAAATGATGATTTTCAATTGTAGCAGAACTTGGGGTGAAACCCCGAGTTTTGGCTTCAATCGGGTAAAATGAAAAAATCGAATAGTTTGTACATTTACAAAATGTTAAAATACATTGAAATGGAAATTCATAATACACTGGAGTGATTAATGAGGGCCCAGATCCCTAGGGTGAAAGACCTAAAATCACTGGCCAGATAATATGTTAGCACCGCCGGCGATGTCGAGCCCACTAAAGTACGCGATTTATTAGAAGATTCCGAGAAAAGATAAAAGAATAAGGCACATCTCATGAAATGGGTTGTGTGGTGAAAATATCATAAGACAACCTAAATTGAATGAATTTATAAATGTTCCGGTAAAGGTTAAAGTGGCCAAGAAACGTGTATATTGATTAATGTCCACAAAGTAAAGGAACGGTAAAATATAGTGGTTAAACGGGCGAGTTAAGCAACCTAAGAAGGTTTAACCATAAGTAACATAAGGGTGTGTTGCGAAAATGTTTTTAAAAGTTAAATAAGTATTATCTAACATGGTGCTCGCGTCTATTTAAATGGGTGAGTTTCAATGAAAATACTAATGTGAATTTGTTTAAATGAAAGGGTTATTTTGGTAAAGAAATAGTTTTCGATTAAATAAAGTGTAGTTGTTCAAGTATTTAATCGCGTGTGTTAAGTAAAAGGGATAAATTGCAAGTAAAAAAGGTATTTCATTGTGAGATTAAGGCAATTTTATTGGAATAAATCACCTTTTTGGAAAAACAAACGATTTCATGCATTAAGTGTGTGTGTGTGTGTGTGCGTGTGTATAATAGTTGCATGTGCACATATGTATAATATGTTAGACCCTTCTTTCTACCATTCGATTCTATATTGTATTTGTATACTTCCCACTAAGCATTTGGCTCACAACCTCATCTTTGTTAAGGTAGGTTGGGTGCTGGTTCGTATTTTGAGAGCATTACAAAGGTAAGTACTCTATTTCATTTTACATTTGTAGCTCTGTATGATGTGACTCTGGGGATGCTCCCCACCGGTCCCTCACATAGTTTGATTTGAAATTTAAAGCGTATGTTAAACAAGTTAAACATTAATTAAAATAAAACTGTATCAACAACATTATATAGGCTGTTTCATTGCACATCACACCTAATGCTCGGGTCTGACCGGTTTGACCATGGGTAACCCATAAATCTGGGTCAGAGTGTTACCTCGTGAGTCCTAGACATGCTATCTAGACTAATAGGAAACCATTTAGTTCTCAACTTCTTCAGTCTCGTCATAGAAATTGAGATGAAGTGAAAAAGGAACTAAATAGTAGTCAACCAACCAAAACAAAGATCAATAAACCCTAATGATACTAAAAGAAGTGCAAGGCAAGAGAAATCAATGATTAAAATAAGTAAACAAAGCACTTGAGTATTAAATCACTATGAGAAAATCAAAGAATGTTAATAATGATCAAATGATAACGAAACAACCTTCGGAATCCTAAAACTAAGAAATATAAAATTAAAGGAATAAGTAAAAATGGTTACCTATTATAAAATCTCAAAATCCCTAAATTTTGTAAATTTGAAAATAGAAACCCTATATCCTCTAGTAGATAATCAAATCTTGTTTGGATTTTCCAATTAGAAATGAAATCACATTATAGGAGTGAAAATTCCCTAAGGGTTAGATCAAAAGAGAGACTAAGAGTTGTAAAATCATTAAAAATGCATATCAACCCTATCAAGACGAATAAGGGTAACAAACGGTCACAATTGAAATCCATGTACACGGGGCAAAAATGAAACATGCGAATAACCCTAATGAAAAAAATCAAGAACAATAAATTGTGTGAATAAGAACTCCTCAGAGAAATCATCAGTGTGAATATATTTAGGTGAAAACGTCCAAAAGCCTAATTTTTTAGAGTCATGCGAAAGGACCAAATGTCCACCATGCACATGCTTTTGCATTGAGTACACAATTTAGGAAATAACTATACAAAACCATATTAGCATGAATCAACTTACATATATGTAAATTCCTAGAATGCAAATTAGATTTTTCATGGTGGACAACATGGACCTTTCCAAAACATGATCAATCTAAACCGAGAAATCTTATACCTGCTATACCATAAACATTGTGAACTTAAATTATTACTTGTACAGACAAATGAACATGTATTATGAAGAGATAAGGGTGTTAACTCAGGAGGACATTCTGATCGGCTCAGGTCTTAGTCTAATCATCTGGAGTAATATGATCGGCCACAAGGTAACTAGTAGTGACTTAAATCCTCCTGGATCGTAGACCATTAACGATATTAATTGACACTAAACACAAGTGGACGTCTAATAGTTGGATGATATGAGTTGCACTTAGGGAATAAGCTTAAGTAGTCTAAGGTTTATTATTCTCCCGTTATTAATGGGATATGGGGACCCATTACTCTTTTCCATACAGTTATGTGAAAAAGTGCGCCCACCTAATCTATAAACGTAGGCCACTTATCACCGACATTCTTTTTATCTCCACTACATTCTCTCTCTCCAAGCCCACACATGTCAGGCATAAATATTATGCATTATTCTCAATCTAGGGGGGATCGATTGATCGAAAGAGAGAGACTTTACTACTATTATGTTCCCATTTTTCTAGAAAGAGAGATATTATTTTACCCTTCATCTATGGAAATTTCCCAATGAATCTAATGCAAACAAAAAGTTACCAGGTTCAACACCATTTGCTAACATCTGCAAGGGGATAAATGACGTGACCAACGAGTTCATTGTCAGGTTCAATACTAGAAAGTTGGAAGTTGTGGACTATGAAGAGAAGACGATAATTACAACGCTAATAAGTGGATTATGATCTAGGAAAATATCCCAGAAACTATCCAATGAGATGCAAAACATTATGTCTGAACTGTTGGCAAAAGATATCTAAAAAATGAACACCGAAGAAGCTACGGAAACAAAGGAGTCTAGAAATTACAAGGCTAACACTGTAGGGTCTCAGAGAAGAAGAAGGAATTTAGAAAGAATAAAATGGTTGATAGGACAAGGAGGTTTGATGAATATACTCTGTTTATTATAAGGGTACATCACATCCTTTAGGAAATTCGCCTAAATAATAATGTGAAGTGTCTAGGAAAGTTGAAACCTCATTTGAACAGGAGAGATACAATGAAGTACTACGAGTTCCACAGAGATCATGGTCACAACACGAATAACTGTCTAGCCTTAAAGAAAGAAATTGAGATTCTCATCAGTGGAGGAAAACTGACGAAGTTCGTTGATAATGGTAGTCGATCCGATCGGGGGCGAGAAATAACCCAGAAGACGATCAAAATCACCTTGTTGGAAGGTTGTTGAGAAGAAAAGAGGTCGAGATAATAACTCGAAAGATGATCTCGACCTGCCCAAAAACCCTAAAAAGATCATGAACTAGGTGAAGATGATCTCGTTTGGGTGTAACTTTATAGAAGGAGGAGATGGTGGAGGATGAGATGGGCCTGTTAAAAGAGAAACATACCTAAATGAGGCAAAGGCCTACGCTCACATAAGACAGCTTGACCTAACCAGCCCTATCACCTCTCATCCCAGGAATATAAATTGAGATTGCCTTATTATGGACTTTTCCAAATATGATTTTTCATGTCTACTTTATTCGCATGCTAACCCACTGGTTGTCACCATGGTGGTACACGAGAGTAAGATGGTGAGGTTATTAGTTGATAATGGAAGCTCAATAGATGTCCTCTTCTACAGCTATTTCTAGAACCACAAGCTAAAAGATAGGAAGTTAGAGGCCTATCACAGGCCTCGTATAGGATTTTTAGGGCAGAAGGTGCTCCTCCTGGGCATAATAGAACTACAAGTCCTCGTCGGTGAATGGAAGGCCTATCGAACAGATACGATATTCTTCTTCTTAATGGATAAGAATGTGTATTTATGGTATAATATTATCTTTCGAAAGGTCGAATTAAAGAACTTCGAGGCTATTCTATCCACTGTTTACTAATATCTAAAATTCTCCACTAATTACGGGGTTTGTGTGGTAAAAGTTAAACAAGTGGATGCTCATGAATTCTACTATACCTGGGTGGAACAGAAAGAGAAGAAAAATTAACTTACACTTATCAGATCGAGACACTTGATCCTCGAGATGAAAATAAGTTAGTCAAAGGGAAAGTAATAGAGGAAATAGAGAAGGTGGTATTGGATGACAAACACCCAAAATGGACAATCTATACTGGTTCATCACTTGAACCTGCCTTCAAGAAAGAATTAGAATTCTTAAGAAGGATAAGGAATGTATTAACCTTGATCCATGAAAATATGCCAGGCACATATCCAAAATTCATCTGCCATGATCTCATCATAATGAAATATACAAAGACAGTAAAATAGAAATGACGTGTGTTGATCCAAGAGAAGAACGTGGCAATCCAAGATAGGTGGACAAATTTTAGAGGGCAGAGTTCATCAAAGACATGAAGTATCCTCAATGACTTTCGAATGTCGTCATAGTCATAAAGAAGAATGACAATTGGCCTTTGTTTGTGGATATCACCGACCTCAGTAAATCTTACCCAAGGGATTGTTATTTGATACCCGTGATTGACTAACTGGGGACAAGGTACCTACTATTATGCCTTTTGGATTGAAAAATACCGGAGATCAACTGGAAAAATATCAAATGAAGTTCAACCCCAAAAAAAAATAGGTTTTCAAGCTCAAAGAAGGAAAATTCTCAACTTTATAGTCAACTCGAGAGGCGTGGAAGAAAAATCGAACAAAATCCAAGTGCTGATAGACATGCAGTACCCTACAAGCAAGAAAAACATCCAAAGATTAATAGGGAGAGTGGTCAATCTAAATAGATTTGTGTCTAGATCCACAGACATATTCCTCCCATTCTTTACAATCTTGAGAAAGACTTTCAAGTGGAACGAGGAGTGCGATACATCATTTTAATTATTGAAAAAATAGCTTGTATTCGCACCACTACTATTCAGTCCGGTCCAAGGTGAGAAACTCTTTTTATACATGGAAGTTTCATAATCAACTATCAGCTCGACATTGGTTTGACAAGGGGATGAAATGTGAAATCTAGTTTATTACACTAGAAAGCGCGCCGAGGAGCAAAAATTCGATGCCTTAGGCTAGAAAAGGTAGCCTTGACTTTGATTAAGGCATCCACAAGAATGAAATTATACATTCAAGCATATACCATTGGCATCAATACTGATCTCCCCATATGCCAAACTGTCCATCAACTTGAGAAATTAAGAAGATTAATGGCATGGTCATGGAACTTGGAGAGTACGACATCCAATATGAGCCCAGAAGAGCAATCCAAGCCCAAGTAGTGGATGACTTTATAGTAGAATTTACTTATGAAGAAAGACCGACAGAGCAGACTTCTTCATAAGAGAGCTTAATACAAAAGAAGATCGCACAGACTTTTACAAAAGAGAGGTTAGCGATAAGATCCGACGAGCAAACTTTTTCGAAAGATACCTCAACTAATAAACGAACTTATTAGACTTCCCTATAAAAGAGCTCAACAATCTAGCCAATGGAGTAAACTCCTATTGGAAAGTGCTCAAGAAAATCGCCTACCAAGTAGACTCCTATAAAACATAGCACGTTAGGTAATCCAGACGACCAGATTACTCATATGAGGAAATTATTTAAAAATGGACAGTTAATGGATGGAAGCTTTGAAAACAAGCCATCGATTTGGCAAATATTTGTAGATGGCTCATAATATACCAATTACAGTCAAGCAGGTATGATAGTTACAACGTTAGATGGGTTTGATGTTGAATACACCCTAATATTCAACTTCAATTCCTCCAATAATGCGGCAGAGTATGAGGTCCTCATACTTGGCATGGGGCTAGTATCCTCACTTGGCACTCAGTAGTTATCAGCTCACAACGACTCCTAGCTCATAGTCAATCAAGTTCTTAGGATTTATAAAAATCGAGAGGAATCGATGACGAGGTACTTGACAAGGAAAAAAACATTGTTTTCAAAGTTTTCAGATGTCCAGATGGTCAAAATTAAGAACATACGAGTAGATGCGCTTGCCCACCTAGCATCGACCATAAGAACCGAGTTTCACAAAAGGGTGATTGTGGAAGTCTTAATGTATTATAGCACAGATTAGGAAAATATATTGGAAATTGATATAGATCTAGGTCATTCGTGGATGGGCCCCATATAAGCATATTTAGAATTTGGGTCAGTCCTTAACGATACTAAAGAGGCAAGGAAACTTCAATACAAGGGGACAAGTTATGTGTTAGAAAGAGGAATCCTATTTAAAAGATTAATAATAATATCATTTCTCAGATGTGTTCATCCAATAAAAGTTAATGACTTGATTAAAGAAATGCATGAGGGCTCATGCGAAGCTCATTATGTAGGCAGATCACCAGCGAAGGGGGTGGCCACCAATGGTATTATTGGCTAACCATGAAGGAAGATTGTACACACTATGTATAAAAGTGCAACAAGAGACAAAAATTCACAGTGATCTATAAAATACCAGGAACAACACTACCTCCGATCACATCGCCTTGGCCCTTTGCCATGCGGGGAATCAATCTAGTTGGCCCACACCAAAGACAAGGGAGAGGTTCAAATATCTTGTCATAGAAGTCGATTACTTCACTAAATGGGTTGAGGCTGAGACTTTGGTCGAGATGATGTACGAAAAGTGTTCCAATCTATATGGAAGAACAACATATGACGTTATGGGGTGCTATATGATTTCATCGTTGGCCAGAGTACCTAGTTCGATAATAAAGAGTTCGAAGAATATTGTGTACGATCCAAAATTTAAAAATTTCACTCTGCACCTAGTCAATCGTAACGGGAAGACGTAGATAACTAATAAAACCTTGCTCAAGGTAATGAAGAGAAATATGGATAATGCCAACAGGAACTCCATTAATGCGTTATAGAGAGTACTATGGGCATACACGACCACTTCAAGAACAACAATAGGCAAAAATCATTCATGCTATCATTTGGCACTCAAGGAGTGGTTCCCAGAAAGTTTGGCCTACCCAGCCATCTGGTGCTCAATTTCGACTCACTAAAGAGCAATATGATGAGGAGACTTAATATAGACCTAGTTAAAGAGGTCAAGAAATATGCTACTATATGGGTCATCGCTTATCAATGGAGGACTGCTTGGTTTTATAATAAAAGAGTAAAATTGATCATTCTAATGGAGGGAGACTATGTACTGAAAAAGGTTATTCAGAAGACAAACAAGCTTGAATCCAACTAGCACAACCCTTCCAGATTATCCATTGTCGTGCGATGAGGAACCTACAGAATAGAAACTCTAGATGGTGATCAGTTTAAAAATCCTTGTTACTCCGAACCCTTGAGGAGATATCACCCGTAACGAAGACAGCATATGGTGGAAGGATCAAAATGTAATCCTTATTTTTACATTCCTTAATAACTCCCCTCTTTTCTTAATGAAAATAACTTCATTTCCTACATGTGTGGATTTTTTAACATTATTCAAAGATATTTTAGTAGGTGTAAAAGGAGTGAAAATAAGTCAAGGCAAAAAACTCCTAATAGATTATCACATCGTGATTCATAATCAGAAATAACTTCACAGTCCAATAAAAAAATTCATGTATGCTCTTTTTCTTGGACATATTATAAACAAGAAGTGCCTTGAAATATAGGAAATCCAAGGCACTGTTGTGTATGAAAAGATCCGACCATAATCCACTAATGTACAAATAAATTCTGATAAACTTCAACGACTCTAGTAACCTATTCTGACGCGTGGTTGAGATGACGAGATTTATTCCTACGACCAATGAGTCGACACAAGCATAGGTAGAACCTATATTTAGACAACCCATGTTCATCCATAACTTTATATATAATCTCATATTGGAGATATCCCGAACAAGAAATCCCTTCAAGTATGGGAAATCCAAGGTAGTGTTGTGGATGAAAAGATCGGACCACAATCAACTAATGCAAGGATATATCCTCATAAATTTCAATAACTCTGGTAACCTACGTTGATGCATGGTTAGGACGACAATATCCATTCATATGACAAGTTAATTGGCACAAGCAAGGGTAGAACCTAGGTAAAGATAACCCAGGTTTGTACAAAACTTCCAGTACGATCTCGTCTTGGATAGATAAGGAACAAGAAGTCCCTTTAAGTATTAGAAATCTAAGAATGTATTGTGGATAGCAAGATGCGACCACAATCCACTAATTTAAGGATAAATCATAATAAATTTCAACGAATTTGGTAACCTATGCTGATGCATGGTCAGTACGATAAGATCCGTTTGTACAACTAGTGATCCGGCACAATCATGGGTAAAACCTAGGTCAGGATAACTTTGTTTGTCCATTTGGTACCTATTAAGGTTGATCAGGTTAACAAACACATGATTGCATGCCTAAACTATTAGTAGGTCCACTCTAAATGTAAGAAATATTTAACAGATTTGAAGTATGATCGAGTCAATCATATTTGAATATCTCTAAAGATAACAAAAGTAAACGTGAACATACACAGAATATAAGTAGAGAAAAGACACGAGGTTGTTCATTTAAAATTTTGTCAGTACAAAATTACAAGTATAGAGAAAAAATATGATAATATGTTTAGATGAAATACAAAATAACTTCATAAAATGAGAGTAGATACGCTTCAGGCCTCTAGAGCATGATCTGTGGTGGCCTCCAAAAAATGGACATAAGCAACAACAGAGGAGTTGGCATTTGGAGCACGCGGTTGACCAGCAGCTACCTCAACCTGCTCGATAACTACAACATTGGTAACACTATGTTCTTTAATAACCTCCTGCTCAGTCACCAAAGCCTTGTCTTCATTATCATCGCCCTCCCAATTCTGAACAATGTCGGCTATGTCAGGGTAATGTTGATGACCCTTTTCTTGAGCTCACTGTATCCCTCCATGAAGATTATCACCAAATCGATGTTTTACTCTATAAAGGATTTATATTTCTTACACCCTCCTCCTCAGCTTGTGCTAGAAAAGAAGTAGCCTTTTTCAAGGCTTTAATAAGTCTTTTTACCTCCTTTACCCCTTTGTAAATAACCTCCTCTGAAATTTTAAACTTGGAGGCATCAGTTTTTGCTTGATCCTTTATCTTCCTGACCTCCTCCTTAGTTTGACTAAGGGCACCTATTTTCCCGATTAGTTGGTCATCCATCTCTTTCAGCTCAGATAAGGCCTTAGCTTCCTTCAACTTAAAAGCAAGGGTGTCATGTTGATTATAGATCTCACCATGGTTATTCTTTAGTTCTTCATAAGCATCCTAATAGGAGGCCGCCTGCTCTAGTAAAATGGTGGCATACATGGAACCCTAAGATGAGAAGGCTAACAAAATAAGACAATCAAAATAAAAAGAATAAAAATGGGAAATGTGAATCAGGTGAGAAACTTACCATTATCATGTTGTATTGTGTCATGGTCTTGAGCTCACCAGGTTTGAACTGTCGAAGATGTTTGAAATTAGGGCGTACCTCTAGTATCCCAGGAGCTCCGAAGCATTTTATTTATGGCAGAGAATGTAGTTCTTATATACCCTTAGCTTCTCCCTGGTGATAGGTTTCTTAGGATCACAAGAGGAAGGATCACAAGAGCACCTTAAATGGACACTCTCTCAAATCCGACCATAGTCCTCTACTTTATATAACTGGGATGAGAAGTATTATCAATAGGTATCTAATGATGATAACCCCCGTCATCTGGAGAAATAACCTTCCTTTTGACTTTGTCCTTTATAGCAGCCTCAACCTCAGCTTGTCTTTGGGCCTCGTACTCAATTCTCATCTGGTCTCAGTGTTAGCCCTTTTTTACTCCTCAATCCTCTTGTTTTCTTAGACTTTAAAATTAGTAGGAGACTTATTCTTCTTCTTAGCCTCATCTTTTAACTTTCTCTTCCTAATGGTTTCCATGGTTGCATAATCAAGTGCTATAAGGGCCATTGAGTTTGATGATTTTCACGAATTAAAAGAAGGAACTTCATAGAAAGAGAATGTAGTAATATATATATATAATGGGAAGAAGAAAATGTTATCATCTAATAATGATCATGATTGGGGTTACCTGTCATAACATCATCACAGAAACCTTCATGAGCCTCATGTCCTATAGACGTGTTAATCTACTTATCTTGAGGAGGGGCACCAACAAGGGAGGCATAATAACCCAACTCAACAAACTTGTTAAGAGAAAAGATTTCCTCAAATTATTCTAGGCTAGGAGTGCAGGTTGTCCTAATGAACTCCCTTAGAGAAGATGAAGCCTTGGGGTCATTCTCTAATACAAAACGACGAATCAAAATGTGGTCAACAATCATATGTAAAGAAGGACATAATATAGGGATATGCTAAGATATGTACTAATGCGGTTGGGGGATCACCAATCAAGAGGAATACTAGATGACCTATCCCTCTGCTCCAAATGGAACTCCTAATCACCTCTTTAGAAACTCGATTTGGTTTTTCTAATGGTGGTTGCACGTCTACACAACCTTAACCATTTTATAATTGACCTTGTGGGTGGAGTAGTAATAGTAGTTGTTGGCCTTGGAATTTTCTTTGATAACATAGACCACACAGAAGACATCTGAGTTAGGTCAAACCCAAAGTGGGTTCTCCAATAGACTATTGACCCAAGTATGAATTTGTAGGCATTAGGTGGAAGAAGTCTAGGGGACACACCATAACCCCTAAGGATGGGCCGTATAATGGGGTGAAGGGGAACTTGAACTCTCACATTCAAGGCCCACACAGGAAAAAAAATTTAACAGTAATCGCGCCGGTCGTAAACTCTTTTCGCGGCCTCTGGAAGACGGAGCGAAAATCTTAAAGGGATATAATGCATATCCCTTAATTTATCCCAATAATACTCTATAGTGTCACAAGGATGGTTCGCAGATGTTTGAAATTAGGGCGTACCTCTAGTATCCTAGGAGCTCCGAAGCATTTTATTTATGGCAGAGAATGTAGTACTTCTTATATACCCTTAGCTTCTCCCTGGTGATAGGTTTCTTAGGATCACAAGAGGAAGGATCACAAGAGCACCTTAAATGGACACTCTCTCAAATCCGACCATAGTCCTCTACTTTATATAACTGGGATGAGAAGTATTATGAATAGGTATCTAATGATGATAACCCCCGTCATCTGGAGATATAACTTAATGAAATATCTACATGTTTTTTTCGGTTGAAATAAATTAAAATTTAACATCCTCTTTTGAACATAATCTTGTAAAAGTGATGTTTGATATCAATGTGTTTGGTTCTTGTGTGTTAAATAGGGTTATTAGTGATAGAGATTGCACTCGTGTTGTATAAAAGGATTGGTATTTTTGTAAAACCAATTTGAAAGTCCTAAAATTGTTGTTTTAAGGAAAAAATTCTGAATATAGTGAATTTGTATGTATTAGCTTTATTCCGTGTTTGGACAAAATTGTTTGAGTTAGAGGTTGTTATGATTCTAGTTGTTTGTGCTTTAATCTTGTGATGTGTGATTGAAGGTCATAGCAGTCAGGCTAAAGTGACATCGAGTACACATTGGGTTTCATGCCGAGTTTTGAATTCAACATGTGAGGGATCTCGATAAGATAATGAAGAAATATTTATGTTTGATCCCTAGAATTTTTTGGGTATGTTTTCAAATTATTATTTGAGTCCTTTTCATAAAAAATATTTTAGATGAAGAAATATCATTTTTATGTTTAGTAGTTCGACCAAATTTTTTAGGTTGTTCAAATGATATGTGATATCTTGTTCAAACTAGCTTTCAAATGATATGTGATATGCCATTCAAACAAGTTTTAGATAGACTTCCAAGTGGATTTATCTGCTTGTCAGAGAAATATTATTCGACGGTCGTTCAAATGAGTTTATCTTTTGTTCAAATGATATTTTTGTTTTCATTTGAATGAACCTATTGTTATCATTTGAACGAGATTCTGCCACCTCAAAATTCGTGTTTTATGTAAATAGACATGCATGCATATATTTTTATGTGAGTTTTTGTTGAAAATTTATTTCCTACAAAATTCCAAAATCCTCCAAACCCTTTTTTACAACGAATTTTGAGTTCAAATAATCCCATACACGTATTTTTGTTTAAGATATCCTTCTTGTAGCAATATAGCTATTTTTATCTTCTTACTATGAATGTTCCAGCAGTGAAGACGGTGTTTTTTATTGTGCAATTATTGTACCAGTATCATGAAAAATAAGATCAATGGGATACCAGATGTGGGAAGAGTCTATGTTGTGTGGCCATTGCAGGGCATCTAGTTCTCATTCCGAATAAGGTTACAAGGAATGAGGACATGAAATGTCAGAAGATTAAGGACATGAAATGTGAGAAGAGAAATCATTCGTGAAAAGCTTAAGGACATGAAACGTGATTTTTAAAATTTAGAAATGTCAAAGAAAGAGAGTGATGATAGAGTCCATTTTTAGAGAATGAATTAAAGGGATCTATAATTTCTTTAGAGTATGATTAATGAATGTGCAATAGAAGATAATTATAGAATATTTGATGATTTAAGGGTAAGTGAAAATACTCTTAGGGGTAACTTGTCTTGGATTAAGGGAAGTGAAATAAATCTTCGAGATATTATTAAAAATTTGAATAAGGAGTTCCTAACTTTTGAAGAGTCCAAATCGTTGCTTTATTATAGAGTTTTGATCTCAAAAGTTGATTTCAGAGACTTTAGTAGTGATGATACTGGCTTCGATGATTCAAATTCCCCCATTGTTAAAGTCAAGACCAGCATTTGTTTTGGAGTGTCAACTAGTGCCAAAGATGTTAGACAAGGTCAACCTATAGGAAACATGCCTCGTGTTTACACATGTTCGCATTGTGGTAGGAAAGGTCACCTTAGGTCATTTTGGTATGATCTTATAATAGGTTCTAAAAAGTCTAGATCTCGTGTCACCACGGTTCCAAAAAATCGAGGCCTTAAGTATTCGTCTATTTCGGTTAGGAAATTAGTTTTGGAGGCATTTAATGTTAAATAGGTTGATGCGCACATGATATAACATGATTCCTTGCATGTTATATCTTATAAGTGATTTTGGTTGCATGTTTTTTAATACACTAGTTTTTATGTTTCATGTTATATGTGTTTACTAGTTGTATGATGTGTGTCTTTTTCTATTTTGATATTCCATTTTTTAGGTGTTATTAAGAAAAATAAAAAATTATTTTGTTTATATTTTGAGTTATTTAAAAAAAGTTAACTCAAAAATATTTTTTTTTGTAGTTTACTTTTATAATTTTTATGGCGCATATTAGTGTGTTTGAATCCCATTCCGTCCATGATTACACATATTGTTCTTTATCATGCTTACATGGAGACCTTGGTTTGCTTGATGAATTCACTTTACATATGCCTCTGCACACACTTTGTATGATCACTTTTGGGTTATAACTTCATAAGTTACATGAGATAAGTGAGGTGTTATCCTATCAATCTTGTCATATACATAATATTGTTTACGACGGGAGATTTGTGTAAGTAAGAGCCATTGCGTGAGTTTGATCATATATGATAAAAACATGATTGCGCGATGGGAAAAGTGTACATAAGGCGAAATATCCTTTGCATGAAGTCCACCATTGGCAAGAGCCTAAATGAAAATAAACGCAAAAGAAAAGAAAAACTTTAATGTCCAAATTTTTTAGTAATTTTTCAAATGTTAGTGTCTTTAAAAGAATAGGAAATAAAAATGATACATATCTATTTTGAGGGTGTTATGTTGAATATTAATGGGTTTGCATGAATATTTCTTGTTCATCTCAAATTTTTGATGCTATTGATTCAAGAATCATCAACATTTCTCGTCTAGTATGCATTGTGTATGTTTGTACTCTATGAGTTTTATTACTCACATTGAGGCTAAACCAAAGTTTGATAAGTTAAAGCGGCCAAATAGAACTTCTTGGACATTTTTGAGTGATTCGGTCATATTTAGTTTGTTTCTGATTAATGCCCCTTCACTCCAGAGTAATTTTGTTTAGACACGCAGATATTATCCTAGTGTGGAAAACTAATATGTTTTTTGTCTTGTTTATGATTTATATATATATATATATATATATATATATATATATATATATATATATATATATATGCATGCTTGTGCTTCATTGTTACATGTTAGATTATGTATATGGTATTTTTTGTCTTTGCGCTTGCATTTACTCCATATTTGTCATATGCTTAATCTTTGATTCATATTTGCATGGTGTATGATCACAATGGTATCTTTTGTTGCTTGCTATCATTGATATCTCATTTATGCATCAAAATTAATATCTTATGTTCATTATTTTAATTATATGTGTTTGTGTTTTTGAGTTATTTATCATTGCAAGTTTCACTTCATATCATCGCATGATATTATGTTCTTTTGTTTATGCTTACATGACTTATGTTTAAGGGGAGTTTTTATTATTGTGAACCTTATTCTTCATCTAATCCTAAATAAAAAGGGGGATAAACGATACCTACATGTTTAACTCAAGGGGAGATTTTTACCTTAGGGGAGACGTCCTCTCTTAGATGGAGATTGTTAGACAAAGGGGGAGGATTTTTCATATGCAAATTTATATTATTATCTTCAAGTTTCATTGAAAGGTTATTTTGTGTGTACAGATTTAGCAACGATGCGGAAAAGTTTCGCAGGAGCAAATATACTCAATTTTTTGTTATTTAAGTGCTTATACTTTTTCCTTTTTGGGTTCGGATTGAGTCTTAGTTAGATTGATGGCCCAGTAGATATTTATATTTTCCCAAAAACATCCAAAGGGGTAGATTTGTAAGCACAATTTTTTTAATCGAGTAAATTTATATGTATTGAATTTATTCTGTGTTTGGACAAAAATTGTTTTGGTCAACGTTTGTTAGGACTTTAGTTGTTTATCCTTCAAGCCGGTAATATTTGATTGAAGACCGTAATGGCCAAGCCAAAGTGACATTAAGTACACATTGGGTTTCATGACGAGTTTCTTCTTCAACATTCGAGGGATCTCGATGAATTATGAATATGTGTTTACGTTTGATCCCGTCATTTGTTTTAGTTGTGTTTTCAAGATATTGTTTGAGGCCTTTCTGTAAAAAGTATTTTAAAAGAATAATAATCTTTTTTACCTGAGGTCGTTCGAAAGAAAATTTTCGATCGTTAGAACGAGCATTCAATCGCTATGTGATATGTTGTTCGAACGACCTTCAAACAGACTCCAAATAAGATTCATCTTTTTGTCAGAGAAATATCTTTTGATGGTCATTCAAACGGAATAGTACTGTCATTTGAATGGGTTGATCTTTCGTTCAAATGTTGTTGTTGTTTTTGTTTTAACGAACCTATTTTTTTCGTTTGAATCACATTATGTCGCCTCAGAATTTGTATTTTCTATATATAGGCGTGCCGACATAATTTTTATGTGAGCTTTTTTGCAAAATAATATTTCTATCGAAATCGAAAACCCTCTAAACCATTGTATACACCCAAGTTTAATATCTAAAAATCCCACATACATATGTAGGTTTGATATCTCCTTTGTGTTGCACCATAGTTAGTTTTCTCTCCATATGGTGTGTGTTTCGAACAGTGGAGATCGCATTTTGTCTCGTGCGATGGTTGGACTAGTTCTCTGACAAGTAAAATCCGTGGGATACCAGGATGTGGGAAGATCGTGTATTGTGTGTTCATTGGAAGGCGTCCAGTGCTAACTTTGAAGAAGGTTACAAAGAATGAGGAAACGTGTTAAGTCTTGATAGAATCGAGTATGTGAGTAAGTCTAAGTTGTTCTTTTAAAACTACATATATTTATAGGACTTGTGTGGTTGGTTCGTCCAAGGTTTTTCTCGTTGTAACTTTTCATTGTACATCTTCGTGTTATGATTTAATATTTTTATCATTGCTTTTTCTCACATATATGCATGTTTAGGTCAAGATTAAAATTGGTAAATAGTTTAACACAACAATTGGTTTAATTGGAGCATATATAAAATTTAAAAATAAAAAATTGGTGATTGTTTCTAATAATCTACATAACCCTAGGGCCAATTACAATTTCAAATGTTTAATGTACAAACTTTGAGCACCACCACAATAAGCAGTAATCTATTGGACTTTTACCGTGGATAGAGAAACTCGTTTTTTCTTTTTACTTGCCCAAGACACAAGGGAGTGCTTTGAAAAATTGACACGACCCACTTGTGCTTTTCTGACTAATTTGATAGTCATGTTAGTCAGCATCTGAGTAATTGATATCATGAAAACAATTTTTTTTGGGATAAAAAAGTCCTAAAGAAGTGGTTCCAAAAATATAACAATATAAACTTTTAACAACAATAAGACAAGAATCTTTTTGTTAAGATTGAAATCTAGCTCATAAGTTAACATTAAATATGATATCAGAGAGACTAATAGTTGTGACACCCCGCCTAATAAAATACCGGGTGATCAGTCCTATACCAAATTAAAACAGGATCCCAGTTGAATCATCCTTAGTATCACTGTCGAAAACTTTTTAAAACTTACTAACCACCTAGTATTCCAAAAACTGGTGCCAATTTTAACCTTTTTAAATAAACAAAACAATACATGCGGAATAAAAATATAAACCATTCACACAACTGAATGAAAATAAACTGAATCATATATACACAACTTGCCGAATAAAACACCGGCCACCAAATAAATAATCCAATACAAATATTCAACGCCTGAATGAATACACCTCAAAACTATACCGAGAAGTCTTGGCTACAAGCCCTAAATAAAACTGAGACTGATACAAGATCCCTACTCTAGGAATGAATGAATGATGCGTCTAATCCAAACTCCTGCTAGCATCCACATGTGCCGCAGCTCCGTGTCCCTGGAATAGAATATCAATCCTGGCGTCCCTGTGGCTGGACACCTAAAAGGTTTTGAAAATATTTTTATAGCAAGGGTTAGAACCCAAAACATTTTGAAAATATTTAGCAAGTGAATTAACTGCAGTAATTTAAAATGCATGAATGCGCTTCATATTTAAGTTAGTGTCGCACTCCCTTGTGGACATTCTCACCCCTCCACTATTGTGCACACCTAACGATTATCTTAACCCCACCTAGTTGAACTACCCCGTGCAACTATTCCTGGTATAACCTTCCCTTGCCATACTACTCTAACCCGAGTATAATGATTATTGAATTATAAGTTATTTCACAATTAACTTAATTAATTCCTCTTAAATATCACCATGTAACCGTCTCACAAGTTATATAAAGTACATACATCACACACTGTATTATTCCCACAAATGATTAACTTAATTAATTTCTCATTAATTAACTGCATATAACTGTAACCCGAGTTATATAAAGTAAATACATCACACCCTGTATTATTACCTACATATAATATTTACTACCATATTATACATACCTTTACAAACATCCACACATATGTCATACGTGTATCCATCCTTCCGAGTTTACCCTCACTGGATGATTTCCTCTAAAATGCTATCTCACTAGGTGTGCTCACAAAACCTAGTTTCCCCGAGTTGGAATCGCTCACCAACTTGGACCAAAATATAAACGAAGTGGAGGCGGTCATATTCCTTCCCTGAAAGTGAGATAAATCCCTCACCCATATATACCGGGCGCTATGACCTGGGGATATACTCGCCGTACTCCTCAAGCTAGGGGATTCACCCACATCGCGCAAGCATTAGAGTATATAAATTTAATAAATATCTAGTCACTGATATTTACTATCACACACAATATATACACATATATATATACTATCACTACCCGTATATATATATTATGAACCCCGATTTTTACCGTGTACTCAAACTCCTGCACACTGCCTGTAATTTAATGTCACACACAATACATACACGTATATATATATATACTATCACTACACTGTATGTATATATATTAATAACCCCGGCTTTACCATGTACTCAAAATCCCATACACTGCCTGTAATTTCCTGAGTCTGTGGCCCGACTCAATGTAATTAATTTTCTCACTTAATAACTTATCCCCTTCCCGAGTCTATGGTCCGACTCTAATATAATTAATTCACACCTCAATTAATATAATACTTTCCCCGAGTTTATGGTTCGACTCTCCTTAAATTAATTAACACACATTTTAATTTAATACCTCCCCGAGTCTATCGCCCGACTCTAATTAAATTAATTAACAAATCAATTAATCAACCCAAATTCCGAGTCTGTGGTCCGACTCTAATATAATTAATTATCACATTAATTAATAAGTACCCTTCACGAGTCTACAATCCGATCTTGATTAAACTAATTATCCAACCCATTAATTTAACCATACCCGAGTCTACAAACCGACTTTAATTAAATTAATTAACACCTTTATTAATTTAATCCTACCCGAGTCTACAATCCGACTCTAATTAAATTAATTATCGCATTTATTAATTTAATAACTTGGTGTCACTCAACCATTGTCCCCGGACTCACTTACATGGCCCGTAACTTAATATTTCCCGAGTCTATATCCCGACTCAAAATTATTTAGTTTATCTCCAAACTTAATTCACTACCTTGGGGTCGCATGACCAATATACCCGGATTTCACTCACTTGATCCGTACCTCACTATTTTAGAATAAAATCTCTCAAATTCATCCATTTAATGTCCCACATAAATTCATCCTAATCCCAATTACTTTCTCCCATAATTGCTAGGAATATTTGTTTCACAATTATTTCTCACTAATAAATGTATGGAAATTTAATTTATAATTAATTCCCCCTTATATCTCACCCAGGCCGAACTGGCCAGAATTTCCCACCATCGATCGATCGATGCCCCCGATCGATCGATCGACCCCTTCGTTACAGCTCTGCCTCCCCCCTGTTTTCCACCATTAAGGAACCTCAAGGTTTCTAAACCAGAATTTAAACATCTAATTACATCATCCCATCATCTACACATGGTTAATCCACATCCTATTCATCATAGAGATCATTAAGATAATCAACCCCTCTAATTATCTCATAATTTTCGAAATGGGTCTTTCTCCATAAAATTCAATTATCTGTTTTAAATCCCAAATTCCAGATTCGATTTCCACTCTTTTATGTTCTGAAATTTTCGTTCAAATCATATATACATATTCAGATATCAATCACCCATCTAAATCTTACTTTGAATCTCATTCAAGTATTTCAAAAACAAAAACCCCATTTTGTACCCATTTACACCCAAAAACGAATTTTCACACCCACATCACCATGATATGAATTGATTATCATGCTTTAAGAATCAAACAGTTAACCACTTGCCTGAAAGTGTTCGTAGTGTCTGATTCCGTTGGCGTAGTCCCTCGATTTGGCTCCAAAATCCTCAATTTGGCTTTTGCTAAGCTTTCCCCCAATTTCCCTCTCAAGCCCTAGGCTTAGATTTGATGGCTGCTGATCTCCTAATCTCCCTATTAGGTTAAAAACCCTTAATCCCGTTTTTCACCTAATGGGCTTAATTAAAGTGGCCCAACACACCCCGTGTGGGCCCGGCTATGCCCAAAAATACCCCGAGACCCAATTACTACCCCCGGGTACTCTTTTCTGACTATCTCGACCCATTCGGACTCAACCGCGCAGTCAGAATTGACATCCGAATTAATTTATAAAAATCCTTATCTCACACCCCATTAAGTCTATACCGACTCCCGGCTGGAATAAGTGCATACCCCGTCATTAATACCCGAAATGACGTAATTAAATTATTACTATTCACTTAGTAAATAAATTTCCCTAAACATTAACCATTCACTTCCCGATAAATATTTAAATAAATATATTGCCATAATTAATTCAATTAAAATTACAACACACAAGTAATTTAAAATTCCCGAATTAATTAAATATTAAATGTAATTAATTAAATATTAATGTACAAAAATACGGGGTGTTACATACTCCCCTCCTTACAAAGGAATTTCGTCCTCGAAATTAAGATAAACCTAGTGATCCAGTATTCACATATTACTCACTAGTCAAGTGCCACCAAGCCCGCTATATCTATCCCATTCGATTCTAACCATACGTTACACAAGTATGCATTTAACTTTACCAGGGCGCCCATACACCCTATACCCGTGCTTAACTGCACAAAATTTTGCCTTAATTAACCCGGGTGCCCATACACCCTATCCCCGCGCTCTACCGCACGAAAGTTACCCGACTGTGCTAGTTATAACCCGTAATATAACTTCGAACCCGTAGTCATATCACATATACATATTTTTACTTATATAATTACTGCCCGGGTACTCAACCCATGCTACGTCCAACTATCTCCCCATAAATACTTATCTCTCATCACAAAGAATATACGCTTACCCTTATGCTACCAAAGACAACATAATACCGCGCCCCTTACTACCACTAGTCCTTGTGCAAAATAAACCCCGAGCTATATCTCTCTTTGCTCGAAAATCAATTCTACCACCCTGATTCACTTCATTAAACATCCCCACTTACCGGGATAAAATGTTAGAACACAAAACCTCACTATGTGCCATCGCACCACGCAATACCACATATATACATCCACATATATATAGGCTATACGCCCTCTCCGGTGATACCTAGTACCAACCATACCCTGGTGTCGCGGACACCAAAATTTGAACTCCACTATCCATAATAGTTAAATTCCATCGCTATCCAGCCGACATTTAAAAAGTATTATCAACCCTACTCCCATAATTCTCGAAAGTAGAAATTCCTCGCATAATTCAACAAATCACTCCGTGTACGCCTCCACTCTCCCATGAAGAACACTAAGGAACTCCGCTACCCTACGGAAAGTTTACCCACATGCTATGGCTGCTACCGCCAACGCACCCACTAAGTTCGACTCACCTCCGAACTCTAGTGAAAAATAAGTCTTATACTGTGACATCCTCTTTGTCACTCAACAATATACCCCATGCCCCTAGGGTAAAATATCTACTTTTATACTCCAGCTGCATCGGCTGGTTCTCGATTTCCGGAGCAGCTTCTCCCTGCCCGAATGTACCCATGATTTGCTTTAGTGTTTGTACATCCAGAACCTCGTCCTGTAGTTGACCCCTGCCTCGCTTAAGGCAATATCTCTTCATGTGTCTCGCTTTTCCCACAAATGAAACACTTTCTAATATGTTCACCCTGCCACTGATCCCTTCCATGCCAACCTTGTTGGAATTCCTGGCCATTCCGCCAATAGCCTCCAGTTCTAGATCGTTTGGCATGATTTCCTTGCCGGAAATCCTGCCCCTGATCTCCCCCAGTCTTCTGCTGAGATACCCCACTGGTATTGTTCCCTTCTACCTCATCCGACAGGCTAATCCCCTACTCCCTTCCCGCTTCCTTTCGTGTGGAAGCGATATTCTCAACAGTGCCGGAGTGTTGCGTTGATGACATCAGTATAACTTATTAATGCGGAATTATCAATTAAATGTTGTCTGATTCTCCAGACTAACCCATCCATAAACTTTGCTTCCTTTCTCTTTTCCTCGCTTACCTCATCCGGTAAAAATTTTGCCAATGTGTGAAATCTTCCTCGTAATCGACCACTGAATGGTCTCCCTTTGAGTCTCCTCACAAAATTTTCTCTTCATTTCGATCTCGACCGTTGAAGGAAAAATACTTGCGGTCGAACCGCACCCAAAACTCTGCAATAGCTAGTGTGTCCCTTTCCTCAACTTGTGGTGATCGACTCCCACCACTGTAGCACCGCTCCCACTAACTAAAAGTGGTTAGCATTTACTTTCGTACCCCATCGCAATCTCCCATGCGTAGGTGACGCTGGAGACCTCCCTTCCTTGACACGCTAGTACTACACCTGAACCCCCTCGCAACTCTGGTGGGTTCCCGCTAAAATAACCTCTCTTTCTTGCTTCCACCCTGACGACTCCGCGTGAGTCTGAACACCCTGCGCCACTAACACCTGTGGCTGATCCCGTGGAAAGTACCCTGCCGTTGTGACCACCGTTGCTCCAACTTCCAGTGCCACTACTTCAGTTACCTAAGCTGCCAAAATCATCCCTGACCGTTGCTGTGGTAACTCTTGCTCCTGACGAACCTCCCTCGCCACATCTCCCCCCGTTGCCCTAGCTGCTCTCTCCTGGGCGTCATCTGGAATGAGAACCGAATTGGTATGAGTTCACTTTCAAATATAAATTTCGCAGAAGAACTTATATGCGCATACATATGAGAATACAACAATCCTATGATAGGGCTCTATATCAAAGATTGCTAAGCCGAAACGTGAAAAGCCGCACAGATCCTAAGGACACTAGAACCTGATGCTCTGATACCATCTGTGACACCCCGCCTAATAAAATACCTAGTGATCAGTCCTATACCAAATTAAAACAGGAATACCAGTTGAATCATCCTTAGCATCACTGTCGAAAACTTTTTAAAACTTACTAACCACCTAGTATTCCAAAAACTGGTGCCAATTTTAACCTTTTTAAATAAACAAAACAATACATGCGGAATAAAAATATAAACCATTCACACAACTGAATGAAAATAAACTGAATCATATATACAAAACTTGCCGAATAAAACACCGGCCACCAAATAAATAATCCAATACAAATATTCAACACCTGAATGAATACACCTGAAAACTATACCGAGAAGTCTGGGCTACAAGCCCTAAATAAAACTGAGACTGATACAAGATCCCTACTCTAGGAATGAATGAATGATGCGTCTAATTCAAACTCCTGCTAGCATCCACATGTTCCGCAGCTCCGTGTCCCTGGAATAGAATATCAATCCTGGCGTCCCTGTGGCTAGACACCTAAAAGGTTTTGAAAATATTTTTATAGCAAGGGTTAGAACCCAAAACATTTTGGAAATATTTAGCAAGTGAATTAACTGCAGTAATTTAAAATGCATGAATGCGCTTCATATTTAAGTTAGTGTCGCACTCCCTTGTGGACATTCTCACCCCTCCACTATTGTGCACACCTAACGGTTATCTTAACCCCACCTAGTTGTACTACCCCGTGCAACTAGTCCTGGTATAACCTTCCCTTTCCATACTACTCTAACCCGAGTATAATGATTATTGAATTATAAGTTATTTCACAATTAACTTAATTAATTCCTCTTAAATATCACCATGTAACCGTCTCACAAGTTATATAATGTACATACATCACACACTGTATTATTCCCACAAATGATTAACTTAATTAATTTCTCATTAATTAACTGCATATAACTGTAACCCGAGTTATATAAAGTAAATACATCACACCCTGTATTATCACCTACATATAATATTTACTACCATATTATGCATACCTTTACAAACATCCACACATATATCATACGTGTATCCATCCTTCCGAGTTTACCCTCACCGGATGATTTCCTCTAAAATGCTATCTCACTAGGTGTGCTCACAAAACTTAGTTTCCCCGAGTTGGAATCGCTCACCAACTTGGACCAAAATATAAACGAAGTGGAGGCGGTCATATTCCTTCCCTGAAAGTGAGATAAATCCCTCACCCATATATACCGGACGCTATGACCTGGGGATATACTCGCCGTACTCCTCAAGCTAGGGGATTCACCCACATCGCGCAAGCATTAGAGTATATAAATTTAATAAATATCTAGTCACTGATATTTACTATCACACACAATATATACACATATATATATACTATCACTACCCGTATATAAATATTATGAACCCCGATTTTTACCGTGTACTCAAACTCCTGCACACTGCCTGTAATTTAATGTCACACACAATACATACACGTATATATATATATACTATCACTACACCGTATATATATATATTAATAACCCCGGCTTTACCATGTACTCAAAATCCCATACACTGCCTGTAATTTCCTGAGTCTGTGGCCCGACTCAATGTAATTAATTTTCTCACTTAATAACTTATCCCCTTCCCGAGTCTATGGTCCGACTCTAATATAATTAATTCACACCTCAATTAATATAATACTTTCCCCGAGTTTATGGTCCGACTCTCCTTAAATTAATTAACACACATTTTAATTTAATACCTCCCCGAGTCTATCACCCGACTCTAATTAAATTAATTAACAAATTAATTAATCAACCCAAATTCTGAGTCTGTGGTCCGACTCTAATATAATTAATTATCACATTAATTAATAAGTACCCTTCACGAGTCTACAATCCGATCCTGATTAAACTAATTATCCCACCCATTAATTTAACCATACCCGAGTCTACAAACCGACTTTAATTAAATTAATTAACACCTTTATTAATTTAATCCTACTCGAGTCTACAATCCGACTCTAATTAAATTAATTATCGCATTTATTAATTTAATAACTTGGTGTCACTCAACCATTGTCCCCGGACTCACTTACTTGGCCCGTAACTTAATATTTCCCGAGTCTATATCCCGACTCAAAATTATTTAGTTTATCTCCAAACTTAATTCACTGCCTTGGGGTCGCATGACCAATATACCCGGATTTCACTCACTTGATCCGTACCTCACTATTTTAGAATAAAATCTCTCAAATTCATCCATTTAATGTCCCACATAAATTCATCCTAATCCCAATTACTTTCTTCCATAATTGCTAGGAATATTTGTTTCACAATTATTTCTCACTAATAAATGTATGGAAATTTAATTTATAATTAATTCCCCCTTATATCTCACCCAGGCCGAACTGGCCAGAATTTCCCACCATCGATCGATCGATGCCCCCGATCGATCGATCGACCCCTTCGTTACAGCTCTGCCTCCCCCCTGTTTTCCACCATTAACAAACCTCAAGGTTTCTAAACCAGAATTTAAACCTCTAATTACATCATCCCATCACCTACACATGGTTAATCCACATCCTATTCATCATAGAGATCATTAAGATAATCAACCCCTCTAATTATCTCATAATTTTCGAAATGGGTCTTTCTCCATAAAATTCAATTATCTGTTTTAAATCCCAAATTCCAGATTCGATTTCCACTCTTTTATGTTCTGAAATTTTCTTTCAAATCATATATACATATTCAGATATCAATCACCCATCTAAATCTTACTTTGAATCTCATTCAAGTATTTCAAAAACAAAAACCCCATTTTGTACCCATTTACACCCAAAAACGAATTTTCACACCCACATCACCATGATATGAATTGATTATCATGCTTTAAGAATCAAACAGTTAACCACTTGCCTGAAAGTGTTCGTAGTGTCTGATTCCGTTGGCATAGTCCCTCGATTTGGCTCCAAAATCCTCAATTTGGCTTTTGCTAAGCTTTCCCCCAATTTCCCTCTCAAGCCCTAGGCTTAGATTTGATGGCTGTTGATTTCCTAATCTCCCCATTAGGTTAAAAACCCTTAATCCTCTTTTTCACCTAATGGGCTTAATTAAAGTGGCCCAACTCACCCCGTGTGGACCCGGCTATGCCCAAAAATACCCCGAGACCCAATTACTACCCCCGGGTATTCTTTTCTGACTATCTCGACCCATCCGGACTCAACCGCGCAGTCAGAATTGACATCCGAATTAATTTATAAAAATCCTTATCTCACACCCCATTAAGTCTATACCGACTCCCGGCTGGAATAAGTGCATACCCCGTCATTAATACCCGAAATGACGTAATTAAATTATTACTATTCACTTAGTAAATAAATTTCCCTAAACATTAACTATTCACTTCCCGATAAATATTTAAATAAATATATTGCCATAATTAATTCAATTAAAATTACAACACACAAGTAATTTAAAATTCCCGAATTAATTAAATATTAAATGTAATTAATTAAATATTAATGTACAAAAATACGGGGTGTTACAATAGTTAGGTAAAGTAAACTTCTAATCATCCCACGAATTAGTTTCTTATCAACATCTTTTCCTTATTCATTACTTTCTTTTTTTATGGAAGTAGTCATAGGTGTGTTAAGGGGTTTCACAAGACTAAGACCAAATTTTACAGTGAGGTCTTTAATGTATTTGGATTGATTTATGAAAATTCATGTGTTAGTTTTTTTTACTTTAAATCCTAAGAAACAAATTTAGGTCACCCATTAGGATCATTTAAAATTATTTGTGCATACATGAGGCAAAATTCTTGAATGAGAAGAATATCATGTTTTTGAGTTTTAATGAATAAGGCAATATCAACTAATCCTATCTTAAAACTGTGTAAGTTGACAAAGTTGATTAGACTCTCATACCAAGTATATGGGGGCTTGTTTTAAACCATTAAGTGCTTTTAAAAGTTGGAATACGTGGTTGGGGAATTCACGATTTTCAAAATCGAGGGGCTTTTTACATGAAATTATTCATCAATGTAAAACCATTCAAAAAGGTGCTTTTCACATGCATTCAAAATAATTTGAAATCTTTAAAACTTGCAAAGGCATGTAACATACGTATGGCTTTTAGTCAGACTACGGGATCAAATGTTTCTTCGTTTTTAATTCCTTCTTCCTATTTTAAAACTTGATCAACTAATCGCTCTTTATTACGAAGAATAGATCCCAATTCATCTCTTTTATTTTTTAAGATCCGTTTTGTCCCTATGAAGGTATGATTTTTAGGTGGGGTTATAAGGGTCCATACTTGGTCCATACTAACGTAAATTTGTTGCACCCATTTTTTAATTTAGGTCGAGTGAATGTACTATGGGAGGGTTTTCCAATGATATGGTCATTAGGATAATTGGTGATGAATTTCCATGTGTTTTTGTATATTATGATGTGTTTTATTATTTAGATCCGAAGTTCCTTTTAAAGGACCTCTAGGATTGTTCATGGAAAAAGTTTGTATCTTTTGTTTTAGAATGTTGTAGTTTTCTTTATCATTATCTATTTGGATAGATTCTTGAATGACTAGGGCTCGTTTGTTGAAAATCCTATAGGCTTTTTTATTGATGGAATATCCCAGAAACATTACTTTGTAAAATTTTGGATCAAATTACTTAACTTTTCCCAATCATCTAGAATAAATCATTTACATCAAAATTCTTTTAAATACCTGATGTTAGGTTTTTTTTACCTTCCATTTTTCATACAGGATTTTTTTGATGATTTTTCATAAAGATACTTTATTTAGTAGATAGCATTCGATATTAATATTTTCAACCCAAAAATATCTAGAAAGTTTGTATTCGTTGAGCATATAGCGATATATTTATTACATATAACGATTATTTCTTTCTACCACATCGTTTTATTGAGGGTTGCTATGGAATGAGAAATTATGATTATATCCTTGATTGTCTCAAAATTCTTCGATATCTGTGGTATTTAATTTCCTCCATCACTTCGATTATGTTTAAAGGTGACACCTTTTGAATTTTTAACTCTTTTACAAAGTTTTACAAAAACCAAAAAGGTTTTAGTTTTAATTGAAAAAAAGAATACCCAAAAGAATCTTGAGAAGTCATTAATAATGACAAATTCATATACCTTTTTCTTTAAGATGGCGATTGGGTTTTAACCAAATAAATTGAGATGGATATGGTCGAAAGGTCTAGTGAATGTGATATCCTTTTTACTTTTGAAAGAATTTTTGTGTTGTTTACTGCACTGACATTCATCACAAATTCTAACTTTTGTGTATTTAGCTTTTGGGAATCCTCTTATGAGATATTTACTATATAGATTAAGAATGAGTTCAATATTAGCATGATCGAGTCATCTATGCCATAACCCTGAACAATCATATATAGCCGTGAGACATTTTAGTTTTTGATGAGTTAGTTCATCTATATCTATATATGTTAAAAATCATATTTCGTTATTATAGGGTATTTTAACTAGGCAGTGTTTTGAATCGAAGACTTGGTATCCATCATCACACAGTTGGCTAATGCTAATTAAGTTATGCTTAAGACCATCCAGAAGTAAGAAATTATAAATAAAGGTAGAGGTTGACGTACCAATTTTCCCTTCACTGGTGAACTTTTCTTTTGAGTTGCATGAAAGGTTACTTTTCATCCTCTGTTAGGAACTAAATTAAGGAAATTTTATTTGCCAACAGTCATTTGACAAAAGCATCCACCGTCAAGATACCAACGATATTAGTATGCACCGGTAAGTATCAAGGATCGCGAAATAACAACCTATTAGAAGGGAATATCTTATTATGGTGAGAGAGGTGTGGTTTGGATCTTTTCTTCTAATGGTAAATTTTTTTAAAGCTTCCTTTGTTTTTGGAAGAATATCCTAGTTTTTTAAATAGTGGGTTCAATTATGAATTGATATAAGTCATCAAAATTTTAGCTTCCACTTTTATTTTCTTCATTTACTTTTGAAGAAAAAATATCTTATGATCCTTTGTATTTTCAATGTGAGGGTATCTTATTTTAAATACTTAATTTAATTGTTCATTCTATTTATCTATTTTAATTCCTTTTTATATTTTAGAAAAGAGTTATGATTTTTTTTGTTCATATTCATTTTTCATACTTTTGTAATCTTCACGATGGATTTTAAAAATATTTGGATGATCATAACAAGAGTTTCAATACGAATTAACCTAATTGTCTAGTCCGACAAGATATAGGCTTTCTTCATTAGATTCTCTCAATTCACTACTTGAATAAGAATCGTTGGATTCACTCCACAATGCTTTTATGGATTTTTTTCCATGTCCCTCTGTTCCTTCTTTTACTATTTCCATTCTCCTTTTTTGGCAATCCGTGAAGAAATATATATATTCATTGCATCCAAAACATTTGGGATTTTCTTTGGGTTAATACTCGTTAGTGGGTTTCTATTGTATTTTATTTTTGGGTTACCATCATTTCGTTAATATTTGAGAAAGTTTTTATAAAAGTATCCATCATTTCACTTATGGACCAATCTCCTTTTTCTTAATTTCCAAAAAGGCTTTTCTTTTTATCATTTTTGTCTCTTTCTTATCTCTTCTTGATCTTCATTTCATATGTATTTAACATTGAGAACTATCTTCTTTGAATCCCAGTTCTTCGGCATGGACCTGAGGATATTTCTAGCTTTTTCATTGTTAGAAAATTTTCTACCAAGACTATGAAGTTTTTTAAAAATTGTATAAGATTTATATCATCTATTTAATAATAAATTCTTCTTCTTTCATTTGAAACAATTCATAACTCTATATGAGTATGTAATATTAGTTCTCTAACAATTGAAGTGCCTTCTTGTTTTATTTCAATACATGTGTTTAGTGGATATGAACAAGATACTTTATTGTATTCATTCATAGAAAGTGAACATATAATAGTGTTTATTTCTTTAGAATTAATTTGAACATTTTAAAATATTCTTCTGTGAATTTCGTTTCATCCTTATGGATGGAAACATTATCTACGATTTTCATGGGTACGTATGGACCATTAAATATAGTACTCCACTTTTAATAGTCTTGGGCTTGAATAAACCATTACATTATATTTTTCCAAAAACCATAGTTAGTTTCATAAACAATTTGAGGTCAGTTTGTTGATTGTCCTTCCACAATGGAGAGCTTGGGTACAAATGCCATTTTTCCCTTTATACTAAAAAAATATACCTTTTAAGTAAATAAATATATATAAGCTAGGCTCTCATACCAATTGTTAGCTAAAAAATATAAAATAGAGGGCGATTAATTTGGTATATGGATTTTATGAAAATTTTAAAACTTTTTCAACTTAGTTATAAAGATTAATTGAAATATGAAAAATAAATTCAACAACAAACAACTAATCAAATAGTAAGAATATATACTTAAGAGAGATAGAGTAAAGAGAAACTTTTCCAATCGAGGCTTTAATGTGGTATTGTCAGTTCTTACCCCAATAAAGAAGGTAATAAAGAACTTCATTATCTCTGGTTCACTCATGACGAAACCAAAACCTTCCAAAGAATACTACCTTATAATCCATAACCAATAAGATTCTAACATCGTCCATGCCCAAGCAGTACCCACTCAATAGTCCAAGGACTTTAAACTTATTAACTACCTGCAACAATGGGACTACAAGTGGAAAAGATACAACGAAGCTAAATGTAAGTTGCAATAAAAAGATTCGTAAACAAAATGTAAACCAAGGTTTCTTTACTTTAAGCAATGGCATTATAGGCTTACTTTCTCTCTTTCAAAAATTAAGGAAATAAGAATCACAATTATATTGATCAAATGGGTTTGGGGAAAATGCTTTAGCACAAGTGGTATTGGGTTTATGACTTGGCTAAAGAGTGATTAAGGTTTTTGTGCCATTGTTTTTTCTTGAATCTTTGGATTTAATGCAATTTTTCAGTTTGAAAATCTCAAATGGTCCTTCTTATTTCTCTCTAGAAACTCAGGGAAAGTAATTCCACAAGCTTAGATGATGGAACTTTACTAAAAGGAATTGTTTTCTTATGATTGTGTGCTTTGGTATAGAGGTAAAAGGGTCTATTTAGGATCCTCCAAAGGTTGGTAAAAATGTTGGTAAAAGTTGAAGGAATAGGGATAAAAGATTGGAAAGATTTACTAAATATTGTTTTGAAATCCTAGCATTTATAGCCGACTAACCATTTGTTTAGTTACCCAAAACTCTTCTAGTTATAAATATGACTTTTTTGTGAGGTTGTTCCAAAAAGTTTAAGTGATTAAACTTTTAATTTTAATTGACTAAATAATGTGTTAGCCGACTAAACCTCGTATGTTTTAGGCCATGTGATGTTGGGTATAGGGACACACTTTAGGTAATGTTTTAAAATCTTTATGGTTTTTTTAGGTGAGTAGGTTTTGAGCATATACCGGATAAAACATATTACTTTACTTTTGCACTACAGTTACTAAAGTACAACGAGAAAGAAATAACTGGTCTTATGTATTTCTGAGCATTCTCTTGACATTCTTGAGTAATTCAATATGCGATTGTGATATGATGCATGCTTGAGATTAATCACCATAGGTTGTTGAATGTGGTAATTAGGTTTCTTGTTTGCTGATTGATGTTGAACTATTCTTAAGACTTGATAGATGATCTTTTCTAGGGTTTGATGCTAGCTTTAAGTCAATTATTGAATAACTTGTAATATCCATTGTCTTCTTTATGACATTCACTTTCTTGGTTTAAACCTTCATTGAATTGATTGGATATGGTTGCATGGATGTTGTGTTTTATGTAACATATCTCATAATGTATTTGACTGCTTGTTTTAATTTCAAGTACATTAGAGATAAGATAGTAAGTATCATCTTATATCAATTGCATTGTCAATATAAGAAATTCTTTTGGTTGAAATACATTTGGTTTCATAATCTACCCATTTTTATGATGACAATACATTTGATATCGTTTGAGAAAATGATTGAAAGTCTCCCCTTTCTTTGAGACTAGGTTTTTAGAAAAACTATTTTTGCCCCCTTGGTTGTAGCATATCTTTTTCAAATATCATATCTTTCCTCTTTGACATTATCAAAAGGGGTGGTGTGACACCTCGACTAATTAGATACCGGGTGATCAATCCTTTATTAAATTAAATAAGAATATCTAGTTGGTTCATTCTTAGCATCACTGTCGAAAAAAAACTTTATTAATTCACCTAATAAATAATTAAGCTAGTGTCAAAAAAATTTCATTTTTAATTTCATTAAAACTTTTCACAAAGTGTAGAAATAATAGACGACATCACATCACAACTGAACAATACTAAATGTAACCAGAATACTTCTTCAGTTAAAATATTTCATTAACATAAAATAAAACTGATATCAATATTATTGACATAAATGATTACAATCTTTGGAAGAGAAATAAAATAAAAAAAATCATGTGCGACATGCCCTAGATGAAAGTAGACACTACAGATATGTGAATCAACATAATGAAAGCGTCAAAATAAATCTGCCTCTCCAATAACAGCTATAACCCGTCGAGATATCCATATTCTGTGCTAGCATCCCTGATACAGGATACATGACGTACAAGATACTATAGAGAAGAGAATATGCAAGGAAACGAGATAGAGCCCGATTGTAAAAGATTTTTAAAAAGTGCAATTAAGCAGGTATTATGTACACGTTAGATTCTCGGGCTCTCGCTTGAGAATTATCACCTCTCATTAAGTGTGCACGCCTAACGTACCTTATCATCTCCCTAATTAAGGTTATCAATTATTCTTCTATCTCTTCTCACTATCTCGTATTTTCCACACAATACTTATATTAATTAAACACGTTCATTCTCATTAATATGAACTAGGTTTCCACAACTTTAAGATTAAGTATTCACTTACTTAATTAAATCAAGTCTCATTATTCATTTTTATCTACAATTCCACACAATAGATTACCTCAGAGTATATATGTTAATCTAAAATTCCACATAGTTGATTACATCACCGTATATATAGTTTAATCTACAATTATCACCTAGTAGATTACATAAAAGTGTGTGTGTATATATATATATATATATATATATATATATATATATATATATATATATATATATATATATATATATATATATATATATATATTCAGCACACTATTATATATACTACTTTAGCACCTCCCAGACACTGTTGCAGTGCATGCATACTCTGCTATCATACCCTGATACATCTCTCACTGTATAATGGACTATTAGTTCTGCGCCTCTCACGAACCATAAATAACATAACACATATATTGGAGGCGAGCATACTCCCCAGCCGAATGGGTCACACACATACCTTCGCTCCCATTCAAATGTCAAAACTATCATTCACACCAATAGAACGTATCCAAGGTCCTATGCTCCAGGTACGAATCTAAAATAACCCCAAATAGGCTCATTAGGTTAAGATCGACCATAATGCTAAACCTCCACCCCGATAGCAAGCAGTGTAGGTATGTCATACACACAATAAATAATAATATAGGTATTCACCCCACCTATATATAATAACAATAGGGCACACGCACAGCCCATATAATAATCTTCATGTGTTGTATATTTATCTCACATATCCTACATATTTACAGATTATGACTTTACTTATCAAACTATATTCACGAGCTTCTCTCATCACTCCAAGGGTAATCAGTTATTTCTCATGTAAATTCAGTAGGTATCCTCTCACATCCTACTAGTCCATGTCATCACAACTCCCGAATTTCTATGAATTTCAATCATCTTCAATTAGTTTTACTTCTCGATAATCCTTAGTTCAATCTTAACGCTCTTACTTCATCTATTTGGGTTAATCCCTCATAAGCCTAAGGTTATTCCGGTAATAATAAGTCCCTTACTATTGGTCCTAACCTTAAATCATCCCTTATTCGATATATATATATATATATATATATATATATATATATATATTTCCACCCAAATAAATTTAGTTCACACTCGTTAATTTCCCTCATCCTATCCCATACAAATTAAAAAAAAATTGGGTCTTAAGTATACCCTACTGCTCTCCTCTAAGTCACAATTTGTTCAATTAATCATCACCAAATATTTCTCAAAGTTGGGATTTACCAACTATTTAAATAGGAATTAAATCACATTTCTAGGGGGAGTCGATCGATCGACTGTTCCTGGTCGATTGATCGATTAGATAATTGCCCAGATTTTCCTTTTAATAGTTATGGGTTTGATACTTTTTAACCACCAAAATCAAATTTAAACATCTCCAAATTTATATTCATGTAACCTACATCATATACAAACTTATATGGGCGAGTTCTAACTTAGCCAAATCATTTAAACATCATGAACACGTATCAATTCACCCAGATTCCATATTCATTCTCAAAAACTCCAGTTTTGACTTTATCATCAATTAAACATGTAAATCCAAGATTTATTCACCAATTAATTCATTTATTTTATGGATTTGATTCTAAACTCACAAAGAGATCAATCCTACATAATTCTCATTTCAAAGATTCATCAAAAATCATCTTAATTCATATCACTATTTAGAATTTTCTAAACAACCTAACATGGACAATATACATGCTAGAATTTTCAATAGTTAATCACTTGCCTTTAGTTTGTTGGAGGAACCTTTGGGGATGATAGTCTACTATTGGTCATCTCCCTTCTCCTTCCAAATTTCGGTGGCGGCGGTGGTGTAGGATGAGCTTTGGCCTCTTGGCTTCCTAGAAAAGTCTCTTCATTTCTAGTGAAATACCTTACTGACCCTTTGGATTTCCCTCTAAGATTTGTGAATAAACTATGAATCTACCACCTTTTAGACTTATAAATACTCTTCAATTTTCGGGGTTACTATTCACTTCTGAAGTAAAATGTCCAAAATACCCCTTCGGGGTGTCTATTCACTTCCAAATTGTCACGAGACCCAAATAATACACCCAAGTAGATGTTTTCAACTATTTAAACCCTTTCGGACACTTTGGCACGATTAAAATGACCATTTGGATGAAATAAAAATATTTTACTTTTATTTCCATTTAATTATAGTCCCGATACGACTCACATGCGCGTCTCGACATAATTATCATAATTGTTGTATTCATCACTCGCAACGATTTATAAAATCATAATCATATGTAAAGTCATAATCATATATATTACTTTTAATCACCAAGTAATATTAATAAAAATCACATATTACTTTCTTCTCTAGTAATATTTAAACCCGAATTAGTTTTTCATCATCCCACAATAAATTCTAATTAATCCCATTTTAAAAGTCATTAAAAATACGGGGTGTAACATACTAGCCCCATTACAACGAAATTTTGTCCCGAAAACCATTTGGATGAAATAAAAATATTTTACTTTTATTTCCATTTAATTATAGTCTCGATATGACTCACACGCGTGTCCCGACTTAATTATCATAATTGTCGTATTCGTCACTCGCAACAATTTATAAAATCATAATCATATGTGAAGTCATTATCATATATATTACTTTTAATCACCAAGTAATATTCATCAAAATTCACATATTACTTTCTTCCCGAGTAATATTTAAATTCGGATTAATTTTCAATTATCCCACAATTAATTCTAATTAATCCCATTTTAAAAGTAATTAAAAAATGGGGTGTAACATACTAGCCCCCTTATAACGGAATTTCGTCCCGAAATTCAGAAAAGGTATACCAGATAAGAACAACTCGGCTATATGTTGCGTATCGCATCCTCACGCTCACAAGAAAAGTACTCCATACCACCCATACAGTACGCATCAAATACCCTTAATAAAGAACACCTCACCCATGTTCGTTTTAAAACTCCACGTTACCCTCCCACCTAGGTTCTTTCCCAAGCCTTATCATTTAAGGTTAATTACTTAACCTTTATTTAATACATTCACTATTGAGCCTTATACTATTTACACCTTAGTAGATTAATCGTTCTTTAGATACATACGATCTAGGATTGCGACGATCGCACACAAGTAGGTTATTTGCGCAGTATATATATTTTACACACATGACATACTATAAGTATTAATTCATCTATGATATTTGCAATAATACCTTGTATCCCATTTTTAACTAACAAGCACGAGAACAACAAGGCTTACGGTGCCATACCTCAACTGGCACCATGCCTAAAAGTAAACTCATATGAGTTATTGCACACAAACTCCACTAGTGGAAGGTGTTGTTCCCGTCCTCCCCTAAGATTCAAGGTTACACATATAATTTATCTCCCAGCATTTGATTAATTCGCTTATTCTGCTCATTCATCTGCGGATGATAGCTCGTACTCAATCACAACTCGATATCGATGGCCTCGTGAAAACTCTTCCAAAATTAAAGAATAAAGATCACGTCACAATCAGACATAACATTAAATGGTACCCCATGTAACCTCACTATCTCAGTTTTAAAGATCTCGCATATTGTTCTGTAGTATGATCAGACCTAACTACCATAATGTGAGCTACTTTGGTTAACCTATCCACTATCACCATATAGGATCATGACCCCCTCCAGAATAAAATCCTTGGGAATACACTCCCATTACTACTTAGGAATCCCTAATGGTTGAAGAAATCCCAACTAGTTTTGGGTGCTCAGCCTTTTACTAACAGACATGTGACCCATTGCAAAATGAATTTAGCAATATTTCTCTTCATTAAATCCCATCACCATTGTCATTTATAACATGATACATCTTTTATTCTCTCAAATGTGACTCGAACCTTGATCCAGGTGATTTTGTCTCACCGTGTGTCATAATTCCCACCCCCGCTCAAGAAAAAAATATGTTTCTCATGAAGCGTAAGCCTCTAATAATAAAATATGATCTTAGGGCCCACCCGGCTTACTCACGGGCGACATCATAAAGTCTTTATACTCATTATAAATACGTCTGTGACTAGACTATTTAAACTAACGTACCCACTAAACTCGACTATTACGCAAATTTTAGTGATAACAATTCATGTATATTTATTATGACATACCCATTTCACTTGAATTAATCCTTTACTCATAAGGATGAAACAAAACTTCGCCAGTCTCGCCTAATCGTAGGGTCCCAACACTTTGATGCCAACACGAACCATGAGTATCTGCAATTTTTATACATTTAGGGTTTCATCCAATAGTGCCCCCTCCTCGTGGTGGACAAATTATTATGTTATGCGTCTTACATGCCCATCACTGAAATGTTGGCCCAAAATATCTAGGCCTCAATTCTCTACCTAAAGCCACCACTCTCGGGTTATAAATTCCTGGGTCCAATTCTCTTGACCCAATTCCTTCGCTAGATATTTCACTCCTTCAGTTATTATGCCTAACTACCATGGTTTACCATTCTCAAATTTATCAGTCTCTCTTCTCAACGTGGACAAATTCAACACTGGTAGTTCCACTCTTTACACGTAGGGAAATTTTTAGATCCATTTCCCCATCACTGGTTTAAGTGACTCTTTTGGAATGTCCTTACCTCAGACTTGGCAGTCTTAGTTCCTAATTGTTATTTTCGTCGTTCCATTGGTTCCACTGGTCCTATGGAGCACGTTATCGACCCCTCTGGTCTTGGCTGAATTCATCGCTTCTTAGTAAGGACATAATAAGTTCCCCTACTAGGTATACCTTCCAGGAATGTTTCACTAATACCATTGAATTCAATCTTATCCATCAGCTAGGTTTTCCCAACCCTCCGGGCTCCCCTTCTTCTGAAAGAGTTTACAAATTCCATGACGACATTGACCCTAGTCGTTCTCGTCATATTTCTCACCCACACTTGAGTATTTATCACATGAGTCCTTTCACAACAAGAAACTCTTCTTATCTTCTATATGCCCTTTGGTCGCTGGGTAAGGAGTTCGTTAAGAAAGTTGACTGCTTTCTCGTGTTGGGCTTTCTTTCTTTCCCATAAGAAATAAGTTTCTAAATTCTTTCACATCCTAGTAAAAATTTCAAATGTATGATTTCACGTTCGAACCATACACAAATTTCTCATTTTAGCTTCATACATGCTTCATTATATGCGATGTCTGTCTCTCATCACTTTGAATTGCTCTTATGAGTAAAAAAAAATTCCCGAAATTTTCAAGTCATGGGTGTTACTAAACTTCACCCTACATAATTGCCTTTGGATTTCATTCTTCACAAAAGTCCCTCTGACTACCTCACCCTTCACTGACAGTGTTGGGTAAGTTTGGAATGGTATAAACATCATCCATGACGATGCTTAGGAAACTATAGCTCCAGAACAACTTTTTTATTGTCCTCAGCCTGAACAATAATTTTGGTGAGTTCTTTCTCAAACACCATTTTTTTAAACACTCTATATCTTTGGCAATTTTCTCCTCCTGTTGTCCTTCTAACGACCCTCGATAGTCATCGATGCCCGATCGAGCTCGTATAAGAATTTAATTGCTTATATCCCCTGGTAGGAGCATGTACGTCGCAATACACAGATGAATACAACATCCTAATAATAGGGGTCTATATCAAAGAATGTTATGCTGAAACATAGAAAGCCATACATATCCTAAGGACACTAGAACCTGATGCTCTGATTTCACCTGTGACATCCCGCCTAATTAAATACCGAGTGATCAGTCCTTTATTAAATTAAATCATAATATATGTTGGTTCATTCTTAGCATCACTATCGAAAACCAATTTCTTTATTAATTCACCTAATAAATAATGAAGATAGTGTCAAAACTTTTCTATTTTTATTTTCATTAAAACCCATTTCACAAAAGTGTAGAAATAATAGACAACATCACATCACAACTGAACAAGACTAAATGTAACTAGAATACCTCTCCAGAACAAGACTGAACAAGATTAAGGATTCACTTACTTCATTAAATCAAGTCTCATTACTCATTTTGATCTACAATTCCACACAGTAGATTACCTCATAGTATATATGCTAATCTATAATTTCACACAGTCGATTACATCACTGTATATATAGTTTATTCTACGATTCTCATCTAGTATATTACATCATAGTATATATCTATTCATCACACTATTATATATACTACTATAGCACCTCCCAGACAGAGCTACAGTGCATGCATAGTCTGCTATCATTCCCCAATACATCTCTCGTTGTATAAAGGACTATTGGTTTCGCATCTCTCACTAACCATATATAACATACCACATATATTGGAGTCCAACATACTCCCCAGCCGAATGGGTCACGCACATATCTATGCTCCCATTCAATCGTCGAAATAATCATTTACACCGATAGAACGTATCCAAGGTCCTTTGCTCAAGGTACGAATCCAAAATCACCCCAAATGGGCTCATCCGGATAAGATCGACAATAACGTGAAACCTCCACCCCAATAACAAGTAGCGTAGGTATTCCATACACATAATAAATAATAATATAGGTATTCACCCAAACTATATATAATAACAATAGGGCACATGCACAACCCATATAATAATTTCCACGTGTAGTATATTTATCTCACATATACCATGTATTACAGATTATGACTTTACTTCTCAAATTATATTCATGAGCTTCTATCACCACTAAAAGAGTAATCATTTGTTTCGCATGTAAATTCAGTAAGTAGCCACTCACATCCTACTAGACCATGTCATCACAATTCCCGATTTTCTATTAATTAAAATCATCTTCAATGAGGTTTATTTCTTGATAATCCCTAATTCAATCTTAACCCACTTATTTAACCTATTGGGGTTAATCCGACATAAGCCTAAGGTTATTAGGGTAATAATAACGAATTTAATTCACACTCGTTAATTTCCCCCATTCCATCCCATACAAAATAATATTTTTGGGGTCTTAAGTATGACCTACTGCCCTCCTCTAAGTCCCAATTTTTTCAATTAATCATCACCAAATATTTCTCAAAGTTGGAATTTAAACAAATATTTAAATAGGAATGAAATCACATTCCCAAGGGGAGTCGATCGATCGACCTGTCCTGGTCGATCGATCGACATTCTTGAGTTGATCGATCGATCGATCAGATAATTGCCCAGATTTTTCTTTTAACAGTTACGGGTTTCATAATTTTTAACCACCAAGATCATATTTAAACATCTCCAAATTTATATTCACGTAACCCAGATCATATACAAACATATATGGGCATGTTCTAACTTAACCAAATCATTTAAACATCATCAACACGTATCAATTCACCCAGATTATATATTCATTCTCAAAAACTCTAGTCTTAACTTTATCATCAATTAAACATGTAAATCCCAGATTTATTCACCAATTAATTCATATATTTTATGCAGTTGATTCTAAACTCAAAAAGAAATCAATCCTACACAACTCTCATTTCAAAGATTCATAAAAAACCATCTTAATTCATATCACTTTTTAAAATTTTCCAAACAACCTGACATGGACAATATACATACTAGAATTTGAAATAGTTAATGACATGCCGTTAGTTTGTAGGTCTGAACCTTTGGGGATGATAGTCTACTGGTGGTCCTCTCCCTTCTCCTTCCAACTTTCGGTGGCGGCGGTGGTGTAGGATGAGCTTTGGCCTCTTGGCTTCCTAGAGAAGTCTCTTCATTTCTAGAGAAATCCCTTACTCTCCCCTAAGGATTTCTCTCTAAGTTTTATGAATAAACTATGAATCTCTCACCTTTTAGACTTATAAATACTCTTCAATTTTTGTTATTACTATTCACTTCCCAAGTAAAATGGCCAAAATACCCCTTCGGGGTGTCTATTCGATTCCAAAATATCTCAAGACCCAAATCAAACACCCAAGTACACTTTTTGGACTATTTAAACCCTTTCGAACACTTTGTCGCAGTCAAAATGACCATTTGGATGACATACAGATATTTTACTTTTATTTCCATTAAATTATAGTCCCGACTTGACTCACACGTGTGTCCCGATTTAATTATCATAATTGTCATATTCGTCACTTGTAACAATTTATAAAATCATAATCTTATGTAAAGTTGTAATCATATATATTATTTTTAATCACTAAGTAATATTCATCAAAATTCACATATTACTTTATTCTTGAGTAATATTTAAATCTGAATTAATTTTCAATTATCCCACAATTAATTCTAATTAATCCCATTTTAAAAGTTATTAAAAGTACGGGGTGTTAAAGTTGGGGGATTCGAGAGGGATTATGTGCTTGAACCAGACATGTCTTGGATAATATTAAGAATTACTAAGATAATGAGATGGGATAGAGGAATGACCAAATTTCATAGGAATAGTTCTTTAAGGTAAACATGTTTCTAGCTTATATCTTAAAGATTAAATATTCTAAGTTCATGACTGATGGGACAAAATTTATCTTTGAGAAGCTTTTTGGGAAAAATATCAACAAGTTAGTTTTTGGTAGAAATAAATTGAAGTTCCACATCCATTTTTTCAACATGAACTCGTAAAACGTGATCTTTGATATCAATGTGTTTAGTTCTTGAGTGTTGAAAAAGTTTTTGGCTGATAAAATTTGCATATGTGTTATCACCAAGGATTGGTATTTTTGAAAAAATAATTTTAAAGTCCCACAATTTCTATTTAATGCACAAACTATGAGAACAACAATAACCAACAACAATATATTTGTCTTCTATCCTACAATGAGCAACTGGTTGTTGTTTCTTACATGCATAAGACATAAAAGAGTTTTCGATAAAATTGCACGACTTACTTGTACTTTTTTGACTAACTTGACAGTCATCCCAATCAGCCTCTATTTAATCAAGAGCATCAAAATAGGTGTCTTTGGTATACCAAAGTCCAAAAGAAGTGGTTCCTAGGAGACAAAAAAGTATGCTTTTAACAATAATAAGACGAGACTCTTTTGGTTGGGATTGAATTTTAGTGCATAAAAAATACTAAACATGATATTAGGGTGATTTGAAGTTAGGTGAACTAAACTTCCAATCATCCTATAAAACAGTCCCTTATCCATATCTTTTCCTAATTTGTTGCTTTTAATTTTGGTGTAAGTACTTATAAGTGTATTGAGGGGTTTAGTAAGACTATATACAAATGTTTCGATGAGATCTTGATGCATTTGGATTGATTTATGAAAATCCATGTGTTAGGTTGATTGACTTGAAGTCCTAAAAAAATTAGTTCACACGGTAGGCTCATTTAAAATTCTTTTTGCATAAATGAGGCAAAATCTTCACATATTAGATTGTTTGTTGATCCAAAAATATTATCATCTACATAGACTTGAACGAGGAGAATACCATGTTTTTTAGTTTTAATAAATCTCGACCAATGCTCTCTTAAAATTGTGTGAGATGACGAAGTTTCTTGAACGCTCATATCGGGGACGTGTGGCTTATTCTAGACTATAAAGTGCTTTTGAAAGTTAGAATACTTGGTTGGGAAATTCATGATTTTCAAAACTGAGGGGATTTCTTATATGAACATCTTCATTAGTGTAACTGTCCAAAAAGGCTTATTTCACATCCATGTGAAATAATTTAAAATCATTGAAACTTGCAATTCATAATGTTTTAGTTTGGCTACGGGGGAGAATGTTTCTTCATAGTCAATTCCTTCTTTATGTTTTTAACCTTGAGCTACTAATCATGCTCTATTACAAACAATAAATCCCAGTTTATCTATTTTATTTTTGAATACCTATATCCTGTCTATGAGAGTATGATATCTAAGTGGGGGTACATATGTCCATACTAGATTTCATTCAAATTCGACTAATTATTCATGTATAATCTGCCATGATTCATCTTATTCTGCTCTGTTTATAATTTTAGGTCCTATTTATGAGACGAAAGAAAAGTTGTTGCACGCATTTTTTATTTTAGATCAAGTGACTATACTATGGGAGGGTTTTCCCATGATATGGTCTTTAGGGTGATCGGTAATAAAGGTCCATATGGTTTGGTATATTGTGATATGTTTCATTATTTAGATCATAAGTGTCTTTTAAAGGAGCTCTAGGGTATTTAATGGATAGACTTTATATCTTTTGTTTTAGAAAGTTTTAGTTGTATTCATAATCATCTATATTGTGACATAGGATGGGATGGATTTCATCGAAAGTGGTATGAATAGATTCTTGAATGACTAGGGTTTCTTTGTTGAAATTCTATACACTTTACTATTGATGTCATGTCCCAGAAATACTTCTTCATTAGATTTTGGATCAAATTTACGTAAGTGTTACTAATCATTTTGAATAAACCAAATACTTTGAAATACTTGATGTTATGCTTCTTTCCCTTGCATATTTCATATGGGTTTTTTTTTAGGATTTATCTAATGGATACTCTATTTAGTACATAGCATGCAGTATTAACAACTCCAGTCCAGAAATATTCAGGAATTTTGTGTTCGTTGAGGAAAGTGTGGGACATTTCATATAGAGATTGATTCTTTCTTTCTACCACACCATTTTGTTTAGGGGTCCTCGGGGATGAAAAATTATGGTTACATCCTTGATTGTCGTAACATTCTTTGATGTTTTTTTTAATTAAATTCTCTTCTTATGTCACATCGAATATGTTTGAGCGTGACACCTTTTTCATTTTGAACTCTTTTACAATATTTTACAAAATACAATAAAGGTTTTAGTTTTGTTTGAAAGAAATAATATCCAATAGAATTTTGATCTGTCATCAATAATGACAAATGTATTTACCTTTTTCTTTAAGCTGGCGATATGGATTGAGCTTAATAAATTGAGGTGGATAAGGTCAAGGTATCTAATGGAGGTTATATCCTTTTTCCTTTAAAATAAGCTTTGTATGGTTTACCGTGTTGACAAGCTTCATAAATTATATCTTTTGTGTATTTAGATTTTGGGAGTCCTCTTAGGAGATATGTACTATATAGGGAATGAATGAGTTCCATTTTAGCAGGATTGAGCTTTATATGCCATAACTATGAGCAATCATCTATGGTGGTGAGATTTTGTAGTTTTTGATGTGTTAGGTTGTCTGTATTTAATGTGTAAACATTTTAGGCTCTATCTGCTACAAATGATATTTCATTATTAGAGGGTCTTTTAACTATACAGTTGTTTGAGTAGAAGATGAGTTGGTATCATTTTTTACACAGTCGAAGAAGACCATCCACAAGTAGAAATTATCATTAAAGGTAAAGGTAACCTTGTAATTTCTCCTTCACCGATGATTCTACCTTTTGATTTGTCATCGAATGTTACTTTTCCTCCTTTATGAGGAATGAAATTAGTGAATTATGATTTGTCATGGGTCATGTGATGAGAGAATCCATTGTTTAGATATAACTCTCTGTCATTTGCAGATGCCTTCATGCATACCTATATGTGTCCTCAAAAGATTTTTGCTTTTGGTCCTCTTGAAAATTGGGTCTATAGAGTGTAGTATGTGGTTACAAGTAACAAGGATACCGATAAAAATATTATTAGAAGAGGGATTTAAGTATTCTATAGTACGGGATCTCATATTGTGGTGAGAGATGTGTGGTTTGTATATTGTCTTTTAATGGTAAATGGTTTTAAGACTTGCTTTATTTTTGGAAGAATGTCCTAATTTTTTAAATGGCAACTTCAATTATGAACTGATTGTAACAGTCTTTATAGTTTTTACTTACTCTTTTAGTTTCTTTATTTCCCTTTGAAGAAAAAATATCTTATGATCCTTTTGTATTTTAATTGTGAGTGAGTCTAATTTTAAGTAGTACATTTTCTTTATTCATTCCATATAGCTCTTTTGATTCATTTTTATATTTGATAAAAGAGTTATGATTTTATTGTTCATATTCCTTTTTTATTTCTTAGTACTCTTCAGGATGGATTTTGTAAAGGTTTGGATAATCTTAACAAGATTTTTAATAAGAATATGTCTCATTGTCTAGTCCTACAAGATGTAGGTTCGCTTCATCGAATACAAGATGTAGGTTTGTTTCATCGGATCCGTTATATTCACTTCTCGATTGAGAATCATCAGATTAGCTCCAAGAATCTTTCATGGATTTTTACATTTCGCTACATCTGTTCTCTTATTATTTTAGTTTTCCTTTTTGGACAATACGCAAAGATATATCCGTATTCATTGCATCGAAAACATTTGGGTTTTTATTTGGGTTGATACTCACCGACGGGTTGTCTATTGTAGTTTGTTTTTTTGTGACCATCCTTTCGTTGATATTTTAGAAAGTTTTGAATGTTTTTTTTTAAAAAATATCTATCATTTCATATGTGGACCAATCACTTTTTTCTTGATTTTCTAGGAGGACAAGACTTTTCTTTTGATTATTTTTGTCTTTTTATTATCTCTTCTTATCTTCATTTCATATGAGATAAGATATCTAATGAGTTCTTCTAAAGATATGTCCACCGTTTGTATTTGAGATCAGATAACTCTCTTATTTAAATTCCACTTCTTTGGCATGTATCTAAGGAGCTTTCTAAATTGTTCATTGTTAAAAAAAATTCTACCAAGACTAGAAAGTGTTTTAATAATTTTATTAAATCTACCATACATTTTACTAATTGATTTTTCTTCTTTCATTTGAAATAATTCATAAATATGCATGAATATGCTAAGTTTATTTTCTCTAACAATTGAGGTGCCTTTGTGTTTGATTTCAAGAGTTTCCCATATATGTTTAGTTGATATGCAATAAGAGACTATTGTATTCATTAATATACAAAGTGATAAAAGAATAGTGTTTATTGCTTTATAATTAATTTGAACTTTTTTAAAACTATCTTCTATGAATAATGTTGCATCCTTATGAAGGAAAAAATTATTAAGGATTTTTATGGGTATGTGTGGACCATTAAATATAGTCCTCCATATTCATAGTCACGAGCATGAATAACCAATGCATTTTATTTTTCCAAAATCCATAGTTAGATCAATTAAAAAAATGGGGTTCGATTTGTTGATTGTCCTTCTCCAATGGAGACATTAGGTACAAATGTCATTTTCATCTTTATACTAAAAAATATACTCTTTTAAAAAATAAAGTATCAATGAGATTGGCTCTATTACCAATTGTTGGCCGGAAAATACACAATAGAAGGGAGGTGATTTGTGTATATGGGTCATGTAAATTTCAAAAACTTCTTAACATAGTTGTAAATATTAATTGCAATATGATAAATTAATTCAAGAAAAGATATTAATAAATCAGTAAGCATACTGAGTTAAGTGATATAGTAAAGAGGAACTTTACAAACCAATATTTTAATGTGGTTCGATCAATGCCTACGTCCACGCTAGAGACGTTAATCGAGAACATCATTATCCCGGTTCACTTACGATAGTTACAAATCATTATAAGGAATACCACCTTACAAATGAAAACCAACAAGAAGTTAACCTCATCCTTGACTATGTTGTACCCACGCAATAGCCCAAGAACTTTAAACACCTTGACCACCCGCAACAATGGTACTACCAGCCGAGAAAATATAATGAATTTAATTGTAAGTTACAATAATAAGTTTCGTAATCAAAATGTAAAGAAATGTTGCTTTGGTAAAAACAAGTGTATGATATGTATACATTTTCTCTTTATAAAAGTAAGAAAACAAGAATCACAAGTATATTTCTCAAATGGGTTTGGGGGCAAAGCTTTAGCACAAGTGGATATTCAGTTTATGACTTTGATAAAAAGTAATTGACATTATGGGTCTTTTGGTTCAAGTGTCTTTTCTTGAAGCTTTGTCCTTAATGGATTTTTAGGTTTAAAAATATCAAATGGTCTTTCTTGACTCAAGGAAAAGAATGGCGCAAGTTTGGATGATGGAACTTTACTTAAAGGAATGTTGTTGTACACTTGTTTGTTTTGAGATTATAGGGTCTATTTATAGTGCCAATGTCCACCAAAGGATGGTATAAAGATTTTTAAAGGTTGAGGGTATAGAGCTAAAAGATGGGAAATATTTCCCTACTAAAAATTCAAAATCTTGGAACTTTTAGTCGACTAAACATTTATTTAGTTGCCTAAAAATCTTTTTGGTGTAACTAAACCTTTTTTAATTAGGTTTCCTAAAATATTTAGGTGATTAAAATTTTACTTTTAGTTGATTAACAAAGGTATAGTGGACTAAACCTCCCAGGTTTTAGGCTATGTGATTTTTTGGTTTTGGGCTATACTTTAGGGAAGGTTTAGGGAGATTTAGGGTAAGTTTGGGTGAGTAGGTTTTAAGCATATACAAGTTAAAAAAAGTTTACTTTACTTTTAAACAATAGTTCCTAAAGTACAACAAGAAAAAAAAATGGTCATCTATATTTCTGAGCATTTTCTTGACAAGCTTAAGTCATTCAATGTGAGCTTATGATAAGATGCATGCTTGAGATTGATCATTATAGGTTATGGAATGTGGTAATTAGCTTGATTTTTTTACTGGTTGATGTTAAACTACGCATGGGTCTTAAGAGATGATCTTTTTTTACTGGTTGATGTTAAACTACGCAAAATTTCCCAAATTGCCGTATATTAATCTCACGACATTTAATAATTTCAATATTCATATATCGCCATATATACACATTATAATCAAATACCAACTCACATTTCGCTAGTATTTTATCCGGATTAATTCTCAATTAATTTACATATAATTAAATTAATCCATAAATAAATATCAATAAAAGTACGGGGTATTACATATATCAAACATATTGTCATCACAAAGAAAGGGGAGATTATGAAACCAAATGTATTTCAACCTAATGGATTTTTTTATGATGCCAACACAGTTGATATAAAATCACACTTCACTACCTTCTATCTAATGTACTTGAGATTAAAACAAGCACTCAATACATTATGAGATATGTTATAAGGAACACATCATCCATGAAACCATGTAATCATATAAAAACAATACAATAAAGCTTTCAACCAAGACAGTGATGACCATAACTAAGACAATAAAGATCGTAATCTATTCAATGGTCGAATTAAAGTTACGCAGAAGGAGTTAAATATGCGACAACGGAGATGGCTTGAGTTTGTTAAGGACTATCAGTTTGATATCCAATATCACCCGGGGAAGGCTAACGTGGTAGCAGACGCGTTGAGTCGTAGGCCAGTAGATGAAGTGGCAGGGGTGTGGAAGGCAAAGTGGAAGGAGTTGGGACACCAAGATGCAGTGGCCCGATCATTCATGTCGGTGATGACTGTTACACCGCAGATTGTCATGAGAGTGGTAAAGGCACAAGCGGATGACTCGTTCTGTCAGGAGCAGATAGTTCGATTATTAGCAGAGGGAGCCGAGTCCTATACCGTTAGCTCAGATGGGGGATTACGCTTCAATGGCAGACTGGTAGTTCTGTAAGGGGAGGAATTGCGACACGAGGTGATGGCAGAGTCGCACGGCTCACGGTCCGCGGTACATCCCGGTGGGGACAAAATGTACCAAAATATGAGACGTCGGTATTGGTGGAGCGGGATGAAGAGAGATATTGCCGTGTTTGTTTCTAAATGCGCCACTTGTCAGCTGGTAAAAGAGGATCATCAGAGACCGGCAGGACTTCTATAGCCATTAGAGGTCCCGATGTGGATGTGGGAGAGCATCTCCATGGACTTTATCACGGGGTTGCCTACGTCACAGAGAGGTCACGTCTCCATTTGGGTAATTGTGGACAGGTTGACCAAAGTCACTCATTTTCCACCCGTAAGGACCGACTACACTACGGGACAGTATGCCCAGCTTTTTATTGCAGAAATAGTGAGACTTCACGGTGTGCCCCTAAATATCGTGTCTGACCGAGACAAGATATTTGTTTCACGATTTTGGGAGAGTTTTCAGGAGGCCATGGGCACGGAATTGCGGTTGAGTACGGCTTATCATCCGCAGACCGATGGGCAAACCGAGCGTACAAATCAGATGTTGGAAGACATGTTGCGGATGTGCATTATTGACTTCGGGGGTGGATGGGAGCAGTATCTTCCACTGGTGGAGTTTGCTTGCAACAACTCCTACCAGTTCACCATTGGTATGGTTCCATTTGAGGTGTTGAACGGTAGACCTTGTCGTTCCCCAGCATGTTGGTTAGAGGTGGGGGACAACAAACTACTTGGCCCGAAAGTGATTCAGGATACTTCGGCGAGAATAGAATTGATACGGAGTCGCATTCGGGTAGCTCAAGATCGACAGAAGAGCTATGCTGATGCGAAGAGGTTCTTCAGGGAGTTCCAAGTGGGGGACCAAGTTTTACTCAGAGTATCTCCTATGAAGGGGATTATGCGATTTGGGAAGAAGGGGAAGTTGGCACCGAGATACGTGGGACCATTTCCTATTATCAAGTGGATTGGGTCTGTTGCGTATAGACTTGGGTTACCGGAGCATTTGCACAGGATTCATGATGTGTTTCATATTTCCTCTCTAAGGAAATATCTTAGAGATGATTTGGCTCATTCTCACATTGCTTTGGAGGACATTGGTCTCCAGCCCGATAGCTCCTACGAGGAGGGTCCGATTGCTATGTTGGACCAGAGTGAGCGGAAACTGCGGTCAAAGATAGTTCCGTTAGTACATGTTCAGTGGCGGCATCATAATGTCGAAGAGTCCACATGGGAGCGCGAGGATGAGATGCGCGAACATTACCCAGAGTTATTTTTACGAGGTACTTTCTAGTTCCGAATTTCGGGACGAAATTCTGTTATTAGGGGGGAAGTATGTAATACCCCGTACTTTTATTGATATTTATTTATGGATTAATTTAATTATATGTGAATTAATTGAGAATTAATCCGGATAAAATACTAGCGAGATGTGAGTTGGTATTTGATTATAATGTGTATATATGGCGATATATGAATATTGAAATTATTAAATGTCGTGAGATTAATATACGGCAATTTGGGAAATTTTGTTGAGACGCGTGTGACAGTCGGGTCAGGAAAGTAATTCTTTAATTAAAAAGTGAATTTATTTCTATTAACCGTATGGTCATTTTGAGTGCGCCAACGTGTCCGATAGGGTCGAAATAGTCAAAAGACACTACCCGGGGGTTTAGTTTGGGTCCCGGGGCATTTTTGTGCCATACCGGCAACTTAAAAGGGTATTTTGGTAATTTTGGAATTTTGGGAATTAAAACCTACGAAAATTAGAGTTTAATTATGATTATTAATTAAACCCACCAACCCATTATCAGCACTAAACTAAGTAGTGGGCTATGGGAGAAGTTTAGAATAGAAGTTAAGGGTCCAAAAATAAACCCCCACCTCCATTGTCATCATCCTTAGAGAAGAACTTCTAGAGAGAGAGAAAAGAGAATTCTGCAGAGAGAGAGAGAACAATTCAACCTTCAAGATTCAACATCAAAATCAGAAAAAGATTAGAGGCAAGTGGTTTAATTACATTATTTGCAAAGAATGTTTCTTCCATGCGTAGGAAATTTATATAATTGTTTTGTTCTTGGAGAATGATAAAGACCCATTGAATTGGAATTAGAAAATTACATTTTATGAGGAGATTGCATGTAGAATTGTGTTAGGGTGATTATTCTGATAGAAATACATCTTTTATATCACCAAAAACGGATTTAATTATGTCTATGGATGATTTTAATTTTCTAGGGTTCACGTTCATGGGATTTGGGGAGATTTGATAATTAAATGATGTTTAGAAAGATTTGGCCCTATATAAATGTTTAGTTATGATCTATGAACGTTTAATGTGGATTAGAAACCTTAAAACACTGTTGGGTTAATGTTGGGATGAGTTTTGAGAAGAGAAAATTGGTGAAAAACGTAATAGGAATTTTTTGGGCTCGAACTGTCACCTCGTTAGAAGACCTGCCCAAGTCGTTCAAACGAGCTCGTTCGAACGAGCTTCTAACGAGTTGACAGTTTGCCTTCTAACAAGAGGGATGTTCGTTCGATGCCTTTCGTTCGAACGTGATCTCGTTAGATGCCCACTTCGTTCGAACGAACTCTCGTTCGAACAGCCTCGTTCGAACGAGACTTCTAACGAGTTGACAGTTTGGCCTTTTTGGCCTGATTTGACTTCTAGTGTTCCGTAACCTTGTTTAATTGTAGAGATGACAATTCCTTGATGACAAATCGATATTGTTGGGACATTTGGGATATATTGAGGAGTAAAACATAGAAGTGTGGTTTTAACCAAATGATACTTATGGGTTAGAACGTGAGTAACAAATTACGATGTGAGGATAATGGATGATGTGTATATATAAACCGGGGACACGTGTATTGGTATAAGAATGAGAAGTATACCACTAATAAAATATGTTAAGTACTAAGATGTGTGCATGCTTATTATACGTATATGATTTTATGTGTATGACATACCTACCATACTTGCTATCACGGGAGGTTTACATTCGCTTAGGGCCATCTACTCCTTGTGTGCCCGGATTTAGATTGGTGCCTAGAGGACATAGTTCAAGAGAATGACTTATTTGTGAGTTTATAAGTCAGTTGACTATGGAGCGTAGGTATGTACGTGACCATAGATATGTTGAATTATGTTCGCCTCCATTTTTGTGTGTTGAGCTTATTCTAACAATTCTTGAGAGATTCGGAATTTGTAATCCTTATGTACGCGATGTACCGGGATGGATAGCAGAGTATGTGTGCACTGCAGCTTAGCCTCGGGGTGCTTGTATTGTATATTTATGATGTGAAAAACATACGGTTAAATGAAAAGAATTGTTATGTTTGAATGTAAGAAGCAATATAGTAACGCATTGAGAATATAAAAGGGGAGATAACCTTTGGTAAATTGTATTACTAATACTTTGATATTTGAGAATTTAAGTAAAGTTCTCTATTAAATTGATAACGTTGGGACTTATAGTACGAATTGAGTAGAAAGGACAGTATTTGTTTTGGTCTAGTTAGTATGAAAAACACTTGTATGGGTACGGTACGTTAGGAGTGCACAAATAGCCGAGAGGTGAGTATTTCATGTGAGAGCATGTCCTAACATGTACTTTGCATTCATTGTTTTAATGTTATTAAAACACTTGTTGTTTTTAAAATACTCTCCACTTTCGGGCTCTGACCCGTTTGCTTTCAAATCTATTTTTGTAAAAACCTTTTTAGGTGCCCAGCCACAAGGACACCATGCATAGTATTTCCAGTCAGGTGACGAGCTGTAGTTGTTGTGGAAGTTACAAGGCCTTGCTAGTAGACGCTTCATCTGCCTTGACTCTATATTCAGATTTCATCAATTGTTGGTCATGTCGCCCATTTCTTTTAGAGACATTTCATTTATTTCAGTTACTCAGACTTTTGGGTTGTAATTAATTCAGGATGCAGACTTGTTTTACTTTCTTTCCATATTGGGATTGTTGTGAGGAGTATTTCCTCTAAACTCATTTTTTACTTATTGATTTACTATAGTTGGACTTTATTGTGAATGGTTATGTTATCCTTTACATTTCACTTATTGCATGTTAATCAGAGTTAACTTAAAATTTGGCAACTCACTTTTTAAATACTAGGTGGTTAGTAATCAGTAAAATGTTTTCGACAGTGATGCTATTAACTGAACCAACTTGGCATTTTGTATTAATTTAATAAAGTAGTAGCTACCCAGTATTTAATTAGTCGGGGTGTCACAATATAGTATGATAAAACGATTTTAAGTCTCCCCATTTCTTTGAAACTTTCTTTTTTTAAAAAATATTTTTTCACCCTTTGTTGTGACATATCTTCTTGTGATATCATATCTCTTCCCTTTGACAATATAGAAAAGGGTAGGGGTCTCGATAGGGCATGTATGATTGAATCCGACATGTCTTGGATAATATTAAGAATTACCAAGATAATGGTATGAGCAGAGATGAATATATAGGTACAAAGGAAGGCACAAACTTCACAAAAAGAGTTCCTTAAGCAAAAAAGGTTTATAACTTATATCTTCAAGACTATTTATTCCAAGTTCTCGACGGATGGTGCAAAATTTATCTTTGGGAAGTGTATTAGTAAAAATATTCGAAATTTGTTTTCGGTATAAATAAATTGAAGTTCTACATCCCCCTTTTGAACATGATTTCATAAAAAGTGGTATTTTTTTTAATGCGTGTAGTTCTTGAGTGTTGAACATGGTTTTTTGTAATAGATATGCGCATGTTCTATCATAAATTATTGGTATTTTGGAAAAAAAAATTGAAAGTCCATCAATTATTGTTTAATATACAAACTTTGATCAAAACAATATAGTCGGTTTTTGCCATGGATAAAGTAAATGATTGTTGTTTCTTAATTACCCAAGATACAAGGGAGTGTTTAAGAAAATGACACGACCTACTTGTACTTTTCCGACTAATTTGATAGTTGTCTATCTGAGTAAATTATGGAATCAGAGTAACTTATTACATGGTTTCATTGATGATGTGTTCCTTATAACATGTCTCATAATGTATTTAGTGCTAGTTTTAATCTCAAGTACATTAGAGAGAATATATTAAGTATGATCTTATATCAATTGAGTTATCATCATACAAAAATCATAACGGTTAAAATATATTTGGTTTTATAATGTTTTGTCTCTCCCTCTCTAACCGTTAATAATAATTATACAACTAAAAATCGTAGCTTACAGCAATGTATATAGATTCAAGTCATGGTCTTGGGATAACCTAGGTTTATAAAGAGTTTGGGCCTATTATTTGGGCGTATAGAGCATGTTGGGGACACAAGACTAGGTAATAGAATTTGCTGACAAATAAATGCTAAAAAATCCCAAATTATAATCTCATAATTTTTTTTGTCTTTATTTAATCATAATTATATATAACTTCACTCCACTTTAATTGTCTCAAAATTACTTGGAGTAAAGAGGTTTTATTTCCAAAGTCGATACGATATATAATGGGAATCCCCGAGTTAAGTTTACATTACCTTCTTGGTCAAATCAATTTTATACTAATTGATTTTAACCAAAATCTAATCAATTACTTGAATCTCGGACTCAATTTATTTTTTTACTCCAGCGGATTATAAAATAATCCACTGATCAGATGGACACGTTCAGTAATTCCTTAATGTGTCGGGCATAATCTTATTTTGAACTTTCAAACAGATTCTCGAATCATCATATAGACTCATTTAGTTTGAGATAAAATACCACGATTGCACACGCAACCATACTGATAATATGTTAACTCCCTATATAATTAGTGAACTGTTTAATTGTACTACAATTGCAAGTTCGATCGCATGTGATCAAGTTGAACGCAACTCACATAAATTCATACTAATTACTATTGACCGACATATCAGACAATATATTTAAAGCATAAATACAAGGCCTTCTTAGAAACATGATATTTATATCAAATTAACTAGATAATCATTTTATTGAAAAATAAAATGTCATTAGAAGGTTTTGAAGAATAAAAATCCTAACAATAGGTACGGTGCCGAACCACATAAATACTATGTGTGTGTGATTGTGCATGATTTATTTTATATTCGGCTAACGTAGTGCCGGATTATAACCGATAGGATTTTACCACCCATAATTATTATTGTCTATGAAAAATGGCTTTCCTTTTTAAATATTACATGCCAAAACAATCATGTCTCATTCATATAGTGATCACTTTCCACCTCATAATAGTCTTTAAAACAACTAGGATGGACATCTAGCTCTTAGGACTAAATCTATAATCTAAGCCAATAGGAGTTGTTATACCCCCAATTTTAACTATCGTCAAAACAGGGATCAATCAGTGGAGAATTATGAGCCACCATGATCCAACCAGATATTGTGGCTTATAGATTCTTATGGGAACCACCATCATGAAAATAACTCAAGCACATGCACCAAGCATGAAGGAAAATCGCCTCCTCCCACATCGTATGGAGAGGATGGAACAAAATCTCCACATAAATAAATGTAAGCGCTATGAAATCTCCTACACCCTATATGAGATGAGTATGATTCATGCCCGGGGAAGGAGTTTGCGATGTGAAAAATATTATTCCTACCAGAGGGTATCATCAAGCAGGAGAGATCGCTATGATAGTTGTCATGACAAGAAGTATCTTTGCAAACTCATATGGATGGAAAGGGACAACCATCATGTCCACGAAGGATCTGAGTCCAACAAGGAACTAGCGAAAATATCCTCATCTTCTAAATTAAGTATCCATTTACCCGATCAATCGAGGACTTTGATCCTACCAAGACGTTCCTAGCAATAGATTCAAGATTAATGAAAGGAAAATGGATCCCACCAACCATATCCGTCAATCCTTCTAGACTATGATGATATGGAACAATAACGAGGACCTAATGTGTCAGATGTTTCCTTCTAATTTTGGGGACGTAAGTTAAAAGTGGTTTAAAAAGCTATCGTAGTGATCCATCTTCGGGATTAAACAACTCGCTAAGGCTTTCATAACAAGCATTATCACTAGCATCACCCATCTAAAAATGATGGACTCCCTCCTCATGTTTAGGAAGAAGCCCCAAGAAACTTTGCATGACTATGCTCGATGATATTAGGAAATCTACAATAAGGTGGAAGAATTATCCAAATATATGGTGGTATCCTCCTTTAAAATATACCTTTTGCATAGTTCCATGTTATACCAGTCCCTCACCAAGAAGGAAGCAAACACTATAGAGATTGAGAAGTTTGACAAAGTGGATGATGTGGTAGCATGAACACTATAGGATAATGGTTAACCAAACATGAGAAAAAATTGAGAAAAATGGAACTCTATCAAGAACCGGGAGGGAGCAGAATGACATACCTAAATGTGAGAAGAAATAAGACCCTAATAAGGCTCATCTCTCTCAAGAACAGGGGGAATCATTAGTTTTTAACATTATTGAGGAATATGGCTGGAGATGTTTTGAAGATACACATAACCCTGATATGCTATTATCACACGGATTACGAGCACAACACAAATAATTACAAGGCGCTCAAGTCGCATCTAAAAGAGTTTACCCAAGCAGGACATCTAGACAACAAAGTACATAAGATCATGATCAAAACCCTAATAACGCCTTAGATGATGATGATATGGGAAATGAGTTTTTTTTATTCATAAGGCCTTAATGCCTAACTAGATCTAAGGGAAAGCTGCCAGTATGGAGTTGAACAAAATCACGGCGATGATGGAAGATTTCCTGTAACCGCATAGGTTTAGACTGCCTATTTTAACCATCATAATAAAAACTCAGAAAAATATTTTCATTTTAAAGTGGATCATGTTTGACATTTAAAATGTTATTTTTATTATTGAAAAATTGAGTTTTAATCGAAATTGAAATCGGGGGAGAAAATAGGTTTTTATTCATTATATAAATTTTTGAGCCGCCTCGGCACCTGCTCAGGGGGGAAACGATTTGGCCCTAGGGGTGAATTGATTCACGACGAGCAGTGCTGACTTATTTTCTAATTCTTTTAGAGTTTTTGTTATATTAAAACTCTTCAAGTTCTTAATATAAATATAATTCAGGGTTAGTCTTTTTCAAAACACTTTTATATCAACCTTAAGAGCAGTAGACTCCCTAGTTTACATATCATTTAATCTACAAAACCCTAGCCCCATTTAAAACCAAGATTCAACAAAATTTTTGAAGGTCCAAACCGAGTTTTCTGAAGTTCGTCCAAGAATGCGTCTTTCTTGTTTTCTTGAGAGCAACACAACTATCTAATCATATTTTACAAATGAATTTTACAGGCATGGATACTTATATTTTTCCCCTTTAGTATTATGTGTTTAAAAGGTTGCCTCAACACTAATAATCATTATTTTCCAAAAATAATTTAGAGAGACTAGTTAGGAAAAGTGAAACTAAATTTGGTATTGTTTTTATTCAAATCTCTAATATGAATTAAAACTCAAAATTCTCGCATGTTTATATTACAAGTTGGGGTTCTGTTATAATATATGGACATACGCATGTTATAATTAGTCATATGGACTTTATAAATTGAATTCATCTCATAGAATCATTTTATTTAGGTGTAGATCGTAGAGTAGAAATTTATTGTTGTATGCCCCGATAATATGCAAGTTGATAAAAAAGATCTAAGTTTCTAATCAATAAATTGTTTAATTAACATTACAATTAAACGGGAAATAATTTAGATAAATAGTGATTTTGCGATTAATTTAAAGAATTGTTCTTATAAGTTGAAACTATATCATATGCGATTCATTAATAGTATTAATAATTGACACTGCGGGGACAACGAGATTGTTAGGGTGGTTGTTACTTTCACCTTATTTTTAGGTTGCTTTCTAGCTATGCGACTACTAGGCAGGCCTTAGTTGTTGGTAAATCTTTCTAGGTATAGGACTAGATAGTGTGGGTTTTTACAAATGGATGGTATTGGCGAGGGGCTAAATTGTACGTCATTTTCATCTGATCATGGGCTTAGGTGAGAGGCTGGGTAGTAGCTGTTGGTAGGTATTATTCCTAAATGATAAGCTTGGACCCACTTGCATTTTAGATACCACTAGGTATGGGACTAGGGGTAGTTGTAAGAACTTATGCTCGATAATGAGAACTTGAGAAAATTGTTAATTAATGCCTAAGATAATCAAGGGTTATTAAAATAAATTTGCATCCCAAGTATGTGCGGAACTAAAGATAATTGAGTTGACTGGCTATAGCGACGTGGGTGTGTGTGTTTGTCACGAGTATGTGAAGGGATGATAGATATCGGGTCGACTTGCTATAGTGACATGTCATGCATAAAACTTCACGAGTGTGTGTAGATCTTATAGAAATCGCATTGATTGGATATTGTAAGGGTAATGGGTGTGATGTTTTGGAACCTAAGCACGCTAAGAGTGTGTGCAGAACCGATAAGTTATTGACTAGCCATAATGGTGTCGCATAAATAAAAATAATCAAATAATTTAATTAAGTAAGGATAAAGGATAATGTTTAAATCGTGGTTGAAATGGAATAATTTGACTGAAACATTCGAGGTAACTTGGTACGTGGATATATGTTACTAATTTATTTTTACTCGCACGTTAATATATATCTTATATAATTTAAAATACTCTATTGTGTTGTTTATAATGTAAAATGCTATTGTTTGTGTTTAAAGACCCTAATTGGGAGGAGTATATGGTATTCATGCGGTGGGCTCTGACCCATTCCGTTGACTAACATTTCACGTATAGTGCTGGAGTTACTACATAGAAGTGATTGAAGATATTTTCGGTAGTGCAGATGGAGATTTATTTTATTTCCTTTAATAGTTTAGGTTTAATTTACATTCCATTATTTTTATTATGAAACTTTCATTTATGGATTTGGTGGGCCAATCGGTTCTATAGTTGTTTATGGTTTCAGTCAGATACTTATAGTAGGATTATTTCATTTAGGTTTTATATTTATTTGGAATTGGATTTATTTTGGAGATAACATGGTTATGATTTTTATTATTGTGTGAATATTTATATTGGTTGGATGAATCTGAATATTATTTTGTGTAAAAAATTTAAATGTCTCATATTTCTGCCATAAGCTCAGAATGATAACTTATTTAGTGACGCCCAACGTAATTTGGTGTCGACGGTTGTTTACCTCGCTCGTCAATATACATGGGCTAGTACATATGGTATTTGAGAATGGTCTTAAGTAACGTAGGTTGTGAGTCTATTTTAGCTTCTACATTGCTTATTTTTTATTCATTTTGATGATTTGTACTCTTAGTTATTCTGAGTCTGGTTGTTGTTTGTTCCTATATTTTACGATGAGGAACACTAGGAGACTTGAAGATATGAGAGAGCATTTGACTTACGATCCTACAGGTTAGGAGGTTCAGGTTTAGTTTGTTTTGGGTGCCAAGAAGTTAGCATCTATCTTTCATGAGACCATAACAATCGGTACTGAGATAAGGAGACAACGGTGGGTAAATCCAGAGGTGCAACAGCATGGTACATCCACCTCAGTTTGGAAGAAGGTGTGAGCTAGTTTTCATAAGGGAAGTCTTCCCACCTTCATTGGGGTATCTAACCAAATGATTTCTCACCAATGGAGGAGAGACATTAAGAGGAACTTGAGGATGCTGGATTTTACAGATGTGTAGAAACAGATGTTGGCTACACTACACCAAATATGCACTATTGTCAAGGTCATTGACCCTGACAAATCCAACTTGTCAAGGTCAATGACGGTGACATTTCGAGGCGAGATAACTTTTTTTGTCACGGTCGTGTCACGGTCATTGACCTTGACACAAAACTCGCATTTTGTGTCACGGTCATGTCGCGGTCAATGACCGTGACAGGTTTGTCATGGTTATAAGCAGTGACAAAGCCGTGACCCTTTTTAAAAAAATTGTCACGGTCATTGACCGTGACACGTCCGTGACAACTTTTTGTCACGGACTTGTCATGGTCAATGACCGTGACAATTCTGGGCAGAATTTAAAAAACATCTGTTGGGCAGTATGGCCACTGCCACTACCCAACAGTATATTTGTACCTGTTATAGCAACATTGTACCTGTTCCAAACATCATATATCCAAACAAACTAAAGATAATGCAAATATATATTCAAATAGAGACAATATGCATCACGATATAATTCAAATGTAACAACTTAAAACAATTCAATTCAAACTTATAACAATTCAATTCAAACTTAAAACAATGTCACTACATGTATGGTGTATTGTTAAAACTGAGGAGGTGAGTAGGCCACACGACATACGAATTGATGCACCCACTAATATACGTCGTGTCGCATTGTTCGCGCAACCACAATAAGGAATTCTCCTTCCCGGGTATGACATGCGTGACGAGCACCCTGGACTCCATCTCTTGAAGCGCACGTCCATGAACTATTCCACCCTGGATGATATTCGGGTCCCTCAACCCCCGCCCTATCCGCTGGACATCAAATACGTCCAATATGAACACGCTCGGCCAACCAAGTGTCGACATTGGTCTGTTGAAGGGCGCCAAATAGGGAAGTGGATCATTGAAGTACGAACGTGTCGGTGATGAAGCAGCGAGGTCCACATCCTCGTCATCCTGCGCCTCGTCCTCCCGCACCTCCTCCTCCACCGCCTTCTCCTTCCCTTTCCCTTTCCCTTTACGGTCTCCGCCCAACGTACGCTTCATGAATGCATATATATCTTAGACCGTCGCCTCCAAACGGGACAGCTTCGCGTCGTGTGAATCCACCGTTCGAGCCAACCCGGTGTCACTCGTCTCCAATCTGATGATCCTAGATTTGGCCACCCGCGAGCTCACCCCACTTGTCCTCCCCTTGTGATCAGAGCCAAGCACTTGGCTAAGTGCATCTGTGGCTAAAGATTCCTTGTCGGCATCATAATGCGACTCATGCACTTCCTTAAGCTTTGCCTTAAACAACAAAAAGCACATGATTAGTAAAATAAGTAAACTAAAAAATTATAACGTAATTAACAAAAATTAAACTGTCGGATTACTTACAATCGTGGCCGCGACGCTCGGGGACACCTCCTTGTCCTTCCCCTTCTTCGTCCGAAGAGCCACATAAGTATCGAGCCTATGTGGCTTACCCCCTGACCCACTCCCTACCCCCTGAAATAAAATAAAGTAAAGTAAAATTAGTATCGGCCTCGCAAAGTAAAATAATAAAGAATAATATATTTCTGTAGTTATAGAAAAATTAAATCTTACCTGCATCCTATGCTCCACCTCGGCGTAAGAGGTCCGGCCGGAGTAGTGCACGTCCGTCTTTTTTGCCCGATTTTCCCTCCCCGATTGGCGAGATGCCAATTGTCGATCCTCGATCTCATTGTCAATGAACTTCTGGCATTGTGCCAATGAGATCGGCTCCTTAGGGGGTGACGGATTCACGTCATTGGATAATCGACTCTCGTGTTTTCCCAAAGTACCGTGCCCGCATATTTTTTTTCCACGCCTTGAGTTGCTCCCTAATCTGCTCCAACACGGGATCGCGTAGCTTTAGATACAAGTTGAATTGTTCATGTCCAACAAATACAATGTTAGTTGCGAATAAATATAAATATAAATATAAATATAAATATAAATATGAAATCGAAATTGAAATTTAAATTGAAATTAAAATTGAAATTGAAATTGAAATATTCATATAAATATAAATATAAATATATTACATGTAGTGTCGCCCAAACAACTAACTTGAGCTCATATGGCACCTCCTTCCAACTCATAAACCTCGAGCCGATGACCGTCTTTAGCAGAACGAGGGATCTCGCTAATATCTTCGATTTGTTCTCGATGGTAATCCCATATTTCCCATATTTGGGGAGCCTAGGGGCGGAAGAGCCCTCGTCGCCTCCACTACCACCGACCCCAGACGACATCATCATAAACAGCATCATCATCTTCGCCTTAATATCTGAAGGAGACATTTGGTGTAAAAAAATGTTATTAGTACAGATATAATATTATCACAATATGCATATCTTATAAGAGAGTCGGGTTTGGCATTAATAAAATGAGAATTACACACACACACATAAAAATCTTTAATAAAATTCTCATATCTTCTTTCAATTTAAACACACACACAGTAGTGACTGTCTATTTAAAATAATATCAATGTTAATTTCAGGTATTGAATTTCTACTATTATTTTGTGCTTTTTATAAATCATACCCCACCCCCACCCCACCCCCACCCCAACATGTTTACGGGCTTTCATCACCCGTCATAAATTTTTCGGTCCGTGACTTACTGGCCAGTTGTCTTGGGTCTTTTAGTCCCTTAACATTACTTTAAGAATTTTACCCAATCTAAATACCACATTTTCTTTCTTGTTATACACTTGAACACGTTTTGTTATTTAGTCCTTATTAATTTATCTTTGATGTATTACCAGCATCTTTACTTTTATAAACTTTATTTAATTTTCAATTTTAAGGACTATTTTCATCACTTAGTGTTCATCTAAGTTCTAGTATAACAAGTTCCCATAAAAATCTTTAATAAAATTCTCATATCTTCTTTCAATTTAAACACACACACAGTAGTGACTGCCTGTTTAAAATAATCTCAATGTTAATTTCAGGTATTGAATTTCTACTATTGTTTTGTGCTTTTTATAAATCATACCCCACCCCCACCCCACCCCCACACCAACATGTTTACCGACTTTCATCACTTGTCATAAATTTTTCGGTCCGTGACTTACTGCCCAGTTGTCTTGGGTCTTTTAGTCCCTTAACATTACTTTAAGAATTTTACCCAATCTAAATACCACATTTTCTTTCTTGTTATACACTTGAACACGTTTTGTTATTTAGTCCTTATTAACTTATCTTGGATGTATTACCAGCATCTTTACTTTTATAAACTTTATTTAATTTTCAATTTTAAGGACTATTTTCATCACATAGTGTTCATCTAAGTTCTAGTATAACAAGTTCCCATAAAAATCTTTAATAAAGTATTATCACAAATATAAACTAAGAGTGATAAAATAACTTTGAGGCATATAAATTAATTGTGACAAAGTAAGATTATGGAAACCCCACTTTTCTTTCTATAACTCCTATTTTATTAAACTTTAAATATAATTAGGGGTGTATAGAAAGAAAAGTTAAATAGGAATAACAACAACATTTTTAAAATATGAAGGGCTCACGAATTTGATCAAATTTTTCAACAACATAGACTAATTGATCTTTATTATAAGACAATTACTACAAATTTATGCGCATCGCCCGAATTCAAAAAGTAATTTAATGACTAAAGTAATACTTCTTTTAACTTTAATTATTCACCACAAATCTTAAAAAATATTTTATTTTTCATGCTTTTAGCAACTTCGGATGCCATTTTAACACAGTTTTTTAGTTTTTTAGTTTTCATGCTTTTATTTGATGGATATAAAGTCATGTGATTATTTCACCATATAAAGTCAACAAAAAACGCCATATATGGTTTTTTTCTCCATTAGTATAAGTATATAGCGATTATTTCACACTTAAATCACATATTAATCCGACCTTCATTTTTTTATGAAATTTGTAGAAAATTACTTATTTATTTTGAATGAAAATAAATTGTTATCCAATATTTTTGGATATTATTTACATTTATATTTTTGGATATAATTTACATTTACATTTTTGGATATTATTTTTGGAAATTTATAGAAAATTACTTATTTATTTACATTTTTAACCCCCTACCCCCACCCTGCCCCACACCCCACACACGCATACACACACGCACATATATACACACATACACACATATATATACACACAAACATATATATAAATGGAAGAGAGAAAGAGAGAGAGAGAGAGAGAGAGAGAGAGAGAGAGAGAGAGTATTAAACCTGAAAGTAGAAAGAGAGAGAGAGAAGCGTCGAGAGAGAGAGAGAGGGAGGGAACGACGGGAGGGAAAAAAGAAGGGGGAAAGGGTTTTTGCTGGAAATATTGTCACGATCGTGTCAAGGTCATTGACCGTGATAATTATTTAAAGAATTGTCACGGTCAATGACCGTGACAAGTCCGTGATAAGTAAATTTGTCACGGCCTTGTCACGGTCGTGTCAAGGTCAATGACCGTGACATAAAATGCGTGTTTTTTGTCACGGTCAATGACCTTGATAAGGGTGGCCGGCTGAAAGGTGACATTTTTGCCATTTTGGTGTAGTGCTATATTTAAGCTGACTGGAGATGCATTATAGTTGTGGGAGAGTGTCACCACATCTGAGAATAAGGATCGCCTGAACTATGGAGACTTTATCAAGAAGTTTAATGACAAATATTTTGTGTGTTTGATTAGGATCATGAAGAATTTGTAATTTTTGGATTTATAATAGGGTTTGAAATCAATTGTTGAGTATGAGAAGGAGTTCACAAATCTGTTGATGGTTATACTGGAGGAGGTGAATACTGAGGCTAGGAAGATGGAGTGTTTCATCGAGAGCTTGTAATGGGCTATTAAGAAAATAGTGTTAAGGAATTCGGCGTGCACTATTTACGCCTAAGTGGTGGACGTCGCATGTTGTTGTGGCAAGAGAAAGTGAATTATCAAATGAAGTTAGGTAAGAGACATGAGTCGAATGACCAAGGAAAAGTGAACAAGGATCGCAATGACCATCCATTGAATAGATAGCAAGTAGGACCGAAGAAGTGGTCCTTTTAACAAGGAAATGGTGTCCCGTAAGGTCCTCGAGGGCAGGGGTAGGGATATTAGGGTGAGCCCAAGCCAACTAGACAGTATTGACATTTTAGAGGCGCACGTTTTAGTTGTGGGGAGGTAGGGTACTGATTTTCTAGGTGTCAGAAGGTGTTGGGCTAGCAGGGCCAAGGCACATAAGGCCAGCAGGGCCAAGGGCCTTCTTCACTAGTAGCACTAGGTGCACAGGGAGCGCCAGCAGTACCTGCAGTGAGTAGGTTTTATTTACTCTTGACTCGGGAACCTCGGGCAAGGAAGGCACATCAGGAGCCAAAGCGGGGCTAATGGGGTATCACGGTATGTAGTATTTTTGTATATATGTTTATATATACAGTTGATAAGTATATTGTATTTTGTTCGCGAAGTATGTGTAGGTATGATTGGGTGTTTGTGTTCCCAATTATGGAATTCTACGGGTAGGCATGTGTAAGCCTTATATTATTTCTCATTTTTCTTACGTTTATGCTTCGCCGAATTCAAGGACGAAATTCCTATCCTAGAGGGGAAGTATGTAACATCCCATAGTTTTAGACTGTTTATGTAAATCGTCATAGTAAAAAGACTGAAAATATTTTCACTACAATTTGGATTATTTTTGGCATTAAAAATGTTGTTTTAATTATTAGGTAAATGGAATTTTAATCGAAATTGAAATTGGGGGACAAAGAGGGTTTTTATTAACTTATATATATTTTGGGCCACCTACGGCTGAGGGGCGAATCGATTCGGCCATGGGGAGAATTGATTCGCGAAGGGCAGTGCTGAAAAATTTTCTAAATTTTTTTAGAGTTTATGTTACATTAAAACTCTTCAACTTCTTAATGTAAATATAATTCAGGGTTAGGCTAATAAAATTTCTTCCTAGCAAACCAAGTTCCTGAATTTTTCTGGTAGGAGAACCTTATTAAACACTGTGCTCTCTTCTACCCCTGTTCATACTCTTGGAGCCTTAAAGCCCCTACAAAAACAATCAAACTTACCCATTCTCTGTTCAATAATTTCTTATGGGGAACTTCCAAAGATTATGGTAATAGACATCATTTGTTGAAGTGGACCAAAATGTGTTTCCCTATTGAAGAAGGTGGTTTGGGGTTTAAATTTCTTCCAGACCTGATTGAATCTTTCAGCTTGAAGATTTGGGGGAATATCTCTTCGTTGCCGAGCCTATGGTCTGCTTTCTTTCTTAACAAATATTTAAATAGACCCCGCATTGGTGGATCCCAATCCTATAAAAGATTTATGTCTATTCAACATATTATTGAAGCTGCTACTACTGAAGTTGAGGATATTAAAGTTTGGACTCTTACAAATTATGGTAATTTTTCTACAAACTCTGCTTGGCATCAGATCAGAAAGGATAATCCCATATATTTTACATTAAAGTCTATATGGAATTTAGTATTTCCTCAAAGAATTTCAATCTTCTTGTGGAAATGTTATCATAAAATCATCCCCTTAGATGAATGTATTCAGGATAGGGGAATACACACAGTGTCAAGATGAAACTGCTGCAACTCCTCCTCTGAATCCTATGATCACTAACTTATTTCAGGTCCTATTGCCTCAATTGTTTGGAATCATTTTTCAAAAATGTTTGGTATCCATATATCCTTATCCTCTCTCCATCATATGCTGATTTCATGGTGGTTGAAAAGACCAGTGAAAGATTGCCTCCTAACTCTTTTGATCATCATGCCAGGTGCTATTTTATGGGAACTATGGAAAAGTAAAAACTTATCTAGGTATAAAGGTATAGGTATGGACTGTAGAAAAATCATCAATCAAGTATCTAATCTCGTGATTTCCTGATGCAACAATTTGAAGTTCAGATCTAAACCTACTCATTTTGATTTTATTTTCCATCATTTCAAGCTTTCCAACTTGTAGCCCAAACCCCTCATTCCTATTATTTCCAAATAGAATAAACCTTATGTAGAGGAGGTCAAACTTAATACTGCTGGAGCAAGAACATGATAGTTAGACCAACCAGGTGAAGGAGGTATTATTAGAGATCACAATGGGTTTTTTACTCAAGGTTTCTCTAACAATCAAGAGAATGTACCCAATGCTTCAGCTGAATGTTCTGCCATCATATCAGGTCTCCAATCATACCTAAGGCTCCAAATTCATTCGAAGGTTGTTGAAACTGATAACAAATTTTTTTTTTTTGATATTATCAATGGTTATATAAAGAAACCACCTTGGTAGCTTATAGAATCTATCAAAGTTATTAGAGATTTTCAAACTGTAATATCTATCTCCTACTCTCAAATTTAGAGATTTTCGAATTCATTAGCTTCGAGTCTTGCCATTCATGGGAATCAGTCCCCATGCTTCTCCAACTTCTCAAATGTTAAAGATCTCCCTTCAAAGTTTAAAGGTCTATACAAGATGGATCTATTGGGTCTCAACTCATTTTCATTTCTTTATTAATTGTTTGATTTCTTCATTTAATGGTTCGATCATTCTTTGGTTTTATTTTCTTTTATTCTTGTAAGGCCACCTTGGTAGGGTTGTTCTACCATCATATTTTAATAAATATGGGGCTTCTAGCCTCTTCATAAAAAAACACTTTATATTAACCCTAAGAGAAGAAGCCTCCCTGGCATACATCTCCTTTCATCTGTAAAACCATAACCCCATTTAAAATCAAGATTCACCCTAAGTTTTGAAGATTCAAATCGAGTTTTCTCAATATCGTCCAAGAACTCATCTTTCTTGTTTTCTCAAGAGGAACACAACTATCCAGTTAGATTTTGCAAGCCACTTTTTACAGGAATTAATACTTCTATTTTTACCTTTAGTGTTTGTTGATACCAAAATTAGTATGATGATGTGGACGAATAATAAGAAGACACGTGTCAATCTACGTGGCGCAATAGCAACGAGGAAGTTCATTCCCCCGACCTAGTCATACTCACTTCGAGCAACAGGTGTACTCCGAGGAACACCAGTCCTCCGAGGAACACCAGTCCTCCGAGGAACTCCAGCGCTCCGAGGAACTCTTGAACGACGAGAAACTAAGGCGGTTCGAGCTGCATCTCGACCACAGCATTGATTACCAGATAATCAACAGTTCAACTATTCATTGAATGCTTATCATCTTGACGCACACGCTTGACGAGCATTAAATGAATTACCCTTTCATATGTACATCATTTAATGTATCACTCTTTCAGATTATAGCCTCAAGGCTATAAATACATTGTATTACCCTCATTCAAAGGGACCGGAATTTCTTGATAGTACTTGTAATCGAGAATTCCCAAACACTCAGCAATAACATAACACTGGACGTAGGCCATTCATATAAGGCTGAACCACTTTAAAATTCTTTGTCTCATTTATTTATCTGTGATTGAATTATTAGAGTAATCTAGTTTTTTACATCAACAGATTGGCGCCGTCTGTGGGAAACGACTGTTGTTATCGTTTTTCACTAAGAATCATTCATCATCAATGGAAGATAATCCGGAATCCAGCAATCGAAACGCTGGAAATGCTGGAAATCCTCCAAATCCCTCTGCACCTCCAGATCTGGCTGGGATTATGACGAATCTGGCTCAAGGACAAACCTCCATGCAAGAAACAATGCGGCAACTCATACAGACCCTTCTTGGCGGTGCACCTGCACGTTCGGGACAGCGAAGTGGTCAGAGGCAAACCTATTTACTTTCTTCACGATCCAGGCGTACTGAGTCATATCGTAATGAGGAATCTGATGATTTCTCTTATCAACCTTGGTGAACTTCGTCAATAAGGGCTACAAATACTGATCAACGTATCACTCTCTCTCCAGAAAGACCCAGTTCCTTGGAAAGAATGAGTAGGGTGTCTCCTTTCAGTCGATTAGGCCCTAGGAGGAATAGGAGTCCACCTAAGACCATGTCGAGGAGTTTTTGACAACCATCAGATCTAAGAGAAGGATCAGCACAATCACGACCAGTTGCTCGTCAAGATAGATCTCAAGAGGCCACTTCAGAGCAATTAATTGCTCGAACTAACAAGCCTGAGGAGGGAAATGATGCGTGGAAAGGTTCCATTCAGCGGTTGGAGGATAGATTGGGATAAATGGCTAAGGCGAAGAATCCCTTACAACGAACTTTTGTTCAAGGGACACCTTTTGTCCAGGCCATTGTGAATTTTCCTACCCCGTCAAAGTTTAAAGCACCTATGGTGACCCCCAAATATGACGGAAAGACAGATCATGTTCTTCACATAGAGCAATATCAAGCTGCCGCCGACATCTATGCTGTCCCCGACGAGATGAGATGTAGAGCATTCTCAGGAACTCTTACTGGATCTGCCCAGATATGGTACAACAATCTTCCTCGGGGTAAGATTTCAACTTTCAGTTGGCCGAGTTGTTCATCGGCAATTTCTGTTTTGGATCAAAGCCAGTATAAAGAGCAGCACACTTGTTAAGTGTTAGATAAAAATCTGGTGAGAGTACTAGAGATTACATAACTCGTTTCAATAACGAGAAGCTGGAAGTCATAGATTATAAAGAAAAGACAGCAATCACCGCCTTGTCGAGTGGGTTGTTGCCTAACAAGTTGTATTACACTTTGGCCAAAGATCCACCTACAACTATGTCAGAGTTGATGGCAAAAGCAGCCAAAATCATGAATGCCGAGGAGGCTATAGCTGTGAAGAAGAATATGGATAAAGAAACCAAGGTGGAAGACGAAAAATCCAAGAAGAAAGAGCATAAGGGGAATGGCGATGACAAGCATTCCAAGAATAATAAATGGTCATGGGAAGTCCTGAAGAAATTCGATAATTATACTCCTTTGAAAATGGGTATTAATCATGTCTTGGAAGAAATCAAGAATAATGAGGAAGTAAAGTGGCCAAAGAAACTGAGGTCAGACCCTGACATGAGGAATAGGGAGAAATATTGCGAGTTCCAGAAGGATCACGGCCATATGACCAAAAATTTCATAGCTCTTCAGAACGAGATTGAAACACTCATCCGAAGAGGGAAGCTAGCAAAGAATGTTGATCTGGGAAGGGAAAGAAGAAATAATGACCGAACTAAAGAAAAGTCTAGATCTCCTCATCGAACCAGAGGAGAAAAAGAAGAGAAACCATGAAGAAGATCCAGATGATGACCCCGATCTTCCCAAGAAACTAAGGCAGCCAGAACGAGAGGTATTTTCAATACGCTTTGGGTCATTTGATTGTAATGTCATTAGAGGAGGAGATGCAGGAGGAGGAGACCTTACTGCATAAAGAAAAGATTACCTCGGTGAGGCTCAGGCTTGCTCATACATTCAATGGATAAATTTGGCTGAAGAGGATCGCCCAAGGAAGGTAAACAAAGAGAAGCTGGTCATCAGTTTTTCAAAAAACGACCTTACAGGTGTTCTTTACCCTCACGACGACCCTTTGGTGATCAAAATGAGGATGAAAGAAGTAGTGATTTCAAGGGTTCTGGTAGATAATGGTAGTTCGGCAGACATCATGTTCTACTCATGCTTTGACAGTTTAAATTTAAAGTTATCTCAATTGGAGCCATATCACAGACCTCTCCTGGGTTTTGCTGGCGAGAAGGTTTTTCCACTTGGGACTATCAAGTTGGATATTTTTATTAGAACTTGGCCTGCTTGTCGAACAGAAAGAATACGCTTCTTTGTGATGGATAAAAATGTGCAATCATCTTACAACATCATCATAGGAAAAGGTCGTTTGAAGAAGTTCGAAGCAGTTCCATCTACAGTACATCAGTGTTTGAAATTCCCTACAAATTTTGGAGTAGGAGTTGTGAAAGGTGATCAGAAAGTAGCTCGGGAATGCTATTATTCGTCTGCCGAGCAAGAGGAGCTTGAAGAGTCAAGGAAAAAGACTACTACCTACCAGGGGGATGAAGGTACAGAAATTAAAACACTGGATCCCAAAGATGAATCCCAACTTGTAAAAGGACAGGTGGTGGAATCTACAGAAAATGTTATTCTGGACGACGAGCACCCTGAACGAATAACCCAGATAGGTTCGACGTTGGATGCTTCAATAAAACAGGAGTTGATAACTTTCTTGAGAAATAGAAAGAAAACTTTTGCATGGAGTCATGAAGACATGCCAGGAATAGATCCAAACTTCTTACGCCATGAACTCAATGCGAATAAGGAGATCAAGCCTGTAAAGCAGAGAAGAAGAGTGTTTAGTCCCGAGAAGAATCAAGCCATACAAGAGGAGGTCGAGAAGCTCTAGAAAGCCCAATTCATTAAAGATGTGAAATATCCAGACTGGTTAGCAAATGTGGTGATGGTAAAGAAGAAAAACAATAAATGGAGAATGTGTGTTGATTTCACTGATCTCAACAAGGCCTTCCCAAAGGATCACTTTCCTTTGCCCAGAATTGACCAACTAGTGGATGCTACCTCGGGACATGAGATGCTCAGCTTCATGGACGCTTACTCTGGATACAACCAGATCAAAATGAAACCTGAAGACAGGGAAAGCACATCTTTTATTACTCCTAGGGGAACTTATTGTTATAATGTTATGCCTTTTGGTTTGAAAAATGCAGGAGCGACATACCAGCGGCTGATGAACAAGGTTTTTGCCGAACAAATCAGTTGCAATATGGAGGTCTATGTCGACGATATGCTGACAAAGAGCAAGAAAGCTGCTGATCATCTACTTGACTTAGGTCAGACCTTTGATCAACCGGATAAATACCAAATGAAGCTCAACCCAACGAAGTGCACCTTTGGAGTACGAGAAGGAATGTTCCTCGGGTACATCGTCAACCAGCGAGGCATTGAGGCAAATCTAGCAAAGATCAAAGAACTTTTAGGGTTGCGATCTCCAACGACGAAGAAAGAGGTATAGAGTCTTACAGGACGAGTTGCAGCTCTCAACAGATTTGTATCCCGAGCAACTGATAGATGCCTCCCATTCTTCAAAACACTTCGGAAAACTTTTGAGTGGAATGATGAATGTGAAAAAGCCTTTCAAGACTTGAAGAAATATCTGGGAGCACCTCCACTGTTGTCCAGGCCAGTAATGGGAGAAAAGTTATACTTGTACCTGGCAGTATCAGAGAATGCAGTCAGCTCGACATTGATCAGAATGGAGAATGGAGTCCAGAAGCTAATTTATTACACAAGTAAGGCTTTCCGAGGTGCAGAGATCAGGTACCCAAAGCTGGAAAAATTGGCATTGGCATTAATTGAGGCAAGTAAAAGAATGAGGCCATATTTCCAGGCCCATACCATCGTCGTGTATACCGATATGCCATTGAGACAAGCCCTTCATAAGACAGAAAAATCAGGGAGACTGATGTATTGGGCAATAGAGCTCTGTGAATATGATATTGTGTATGAACCCAGATCATCACTAAAAGGGCAGGCTGTAGCAGACTTTATAGCAGAATTTATATATCCTGATACCCCCGAGGAACAAAAGTTGCTCGCTGACCAACCTGTGGATGTTACAGGATCAACAAACATAAGTCCAGATCAACTTCGATTGGTAAAAGGGCTTGTGGATGTAGAAATATCATCAAATTCAAACCCAGACAAACTCCGGTTGGTAAAAGGGCGAGAAGATATGGTCGACGAAGAGCGAAAAATACCAGGAGATGATGAAAGGAAACAGCAGATATTTCACCGAGGAACTTTGTTAGAAAAGAAATTTGAAGACGAGTTACCTACATGGAGATTATATGTAGATGGGTCATCTTGCACAACGGGTTGTGGAGCAGGGATTGTTTTGAACACCCCATACGAGATTGACGTGGAATATGCCTTGCGATTCCAATTAAAAGCTTCCAATAATGAGGCTGAGTATGAAGCCTTGATAGCAGGTCTTAATTTAGCAAAGATTATGGAAGCGCAACAAGTGATGGTATTCAGTGATTCTCAATTAATTGTATATCAGATGATGGGAACATATGCAGTTGAAGGAGAATTAATGGTCAAGTATCATGCAAAGGCGATGGAGTTGTTGGCAGAATTTGATGCCATTCAGTTGATCAGAATACCAATAATGGAGAATGCACAAGCAGACGCACTGGCCCGATTAGCATCAGCTACTCGTACCGAGCTGCGAAGAACGATACCAATTGAGGTGTTAGAAAGTCGAAGCATAGATGAAGACCTGATGATGAATATTATTACTCTTGATTTAGGACCACCTTGGATGGATCCCATCAGGGCATATGTTGAGAACGGAGAATTACCGGAGGATAAGATCGCTGCCAAGAAATTGAAGTTTAAAGCTGCTCGGTATGTACTAACTAATGGTGTTTTCTATAGACGAGGAATTATGGCAGGTTTGCAAAGATGTGTACATCCCTCCGAGGTGAAGGAATTGATTAAAGAGATCCATGAAGGGTCCTGTGGAGCCCATGTAGCAGGTCGGACACTTTTGCAAAGGGTGATGACGCAGGGATACTGCTGGCCAATGATGAGGGCTGATTGTATAGCTTATGCTAAGAGATGTGATAAATGCCAACGTTTTTCCTCCATCCGACGAACTCCACAAGCATTGTTGATACCCATAACATCCCCTTGGCCTTTCTCCAAGTGGGGAATGGAATTGGTTGGACCACTGTCAACGACCCGAGGAAGATTCAAGTACCTCGTCGTCGCAGTGAATTATTTTACTAAGTGGGTAGAAGCTGAGCCTCTAATTGATATGACATACGAGAAGGTGTACCAATTCGTTTGGAAGAACATCATCTGCCGATATGGTCTCCCTCATGCCTTCATCACAGACCATGGAACATAATTTGATAACGAGGAGTTTGTCGCCTATTGTCATCAGTCAAACATTTTGAAGGTTCATTCAGCACCAGGCCATCCTCAAAGCAATGGAAAGACTGAAGTGACGAACAGAACAATACTAAATGGTTTGAAGAAGAGGCTAAGTGAGGCTAAAGCTAATTGGATTAATGAGCTACAGTCAGTATTGTGGGCTTACCGAACAACTCCCCGAGCAGCAACTGGAGAATCACCATATATGCTGGCATTTGGAAGTGAGGCTGTAATACCTGCCGAGTTGGGTCTTCCAACACACAGAGTGCTGAATTTCAATTCCCCAGCCAGCGACTTGATGAGGATATTAGATTTGGACATGCTCGAGGAAGTTAGAGAAGAGACAGCCATTAGGAATGTTGCTTATCAACATCGAACAACCCTGTTCTACAACAAGAGGGTGAAAAAATGCGACTTAAAAGAAGGAGATTACGTGCTAAAGAAGGTCATTCAGAAGCACAATAAGTTGGAAGCAAACTGGCATGGACCTTACCGAGTTACTGCAGTTGTCCGACCAGGAACTTACCAAATAGAAACTCTAGAATGAGAGGAATTTAAGAATGCATGGAATGCTAAACACCTACGCAAGTATTATCAGTGATGTAAAATGTAAAGCAGTTCCATCAATATGAATAAAATGATGATATTTCACAATCTTCTCTCCTTTTATTGAAAGTTTTTTGGGGAATACTAGTGTTTAACACTACGCTGCTCGGCACACAACGCTGCTCGGCAGTAAAAAGAAGACGATAGTTCGAACCCAGCCCAACTTCGGCTTGTAAAAGGGCGAGAACACCCCATACTCCTTTGGTTAGGAGGCGTACATTAGCTAAGACCAACTCCGGTTGGTAAAAGGGTTAGTGGACATGATAGTTCGAACCCAGACCAACTCCGGCTGGTAAAAGGGCAAGAACACCCCATACTCCTTTGGTTAGGAGGCGTACATTAGCTCAGACCAACTCCGGTTGGTAAAAGAGTTAGTGGACATGATAGTTCGAACTCAGACCAACTCCGGTTGCTAAAAGAGCGAGAACACGATAGTTCGAACCCAGACCAACTCCGGTTGGTAAAAAGGGCGAGAACACCCCATACTCCTTTGGTTAGGAGGCGTACATTAGCTCAGACCAACTCCGGTTGGTAAAAGAGTTAGTGGATATGATAGTTCGAACTCAGACCAACTCCGATTGGTAAAAGAGCGAGAACACGAGATGATCGACGAAAGGCCAATCTCGGTTGGTTAGGAAATAAGATATGCTGTTAAATGCCAACTTATGTTGGTCGGGAAGTAAGTTTATTACATAAAAGTTCCTCAAAGAACAAATATTCCAAACTGAATCAAGTATAGTTGGTCGGAGATAAAAATCCACTAACTGTAGTTGGTCGACGAGGAGAAAAAATATTTTAAACAGTACCAAGTATAGCTGGTCAGGGATAAAAACCCATTAACTATAATTGGTCGACGAGTATAATTTAACAACCTTGGTTGGTTGGAAAAATTTTAAACATTTTTATACTCATTACTTTATTATTAAGTGATCGAGCAACATTACTAATACTTGTAATTTTTTATTACTAAGTTGGTCGAGGAACCACACAATATTGTTATGCAAGCACAAATATAAAGTGTTTGACAAATACAAGAGCAATACAAATTTGCAAACAAAAATGAAATTCTTTCATTAAAGTCGAAATGAATTACACAAGTTTATTACATTGATATTAAATTGTGTACTAATTATTACATCATAATTTCCTATTCTATTGACCTTTTTCCTTTAGCTTTCGATATAGGCTCCTCGCCAGCAGGAGGATCTTCCAAGCAAATGGGAGAATTAATGAAGTTAATATCTTAAAGCATTATGACGTTCATTACTGAAGGTGTGTCCAGTAGATGCTCGGGACGAGATACCTCGATCTGAGAATGAAGATTGTAGTCACCGAGGTATTTTGCAATTAAGGTCCGAGGAATGGCACGAGCCGGGATCCATTCCATGTCCAATTTATAAGGTGGCACAGGCAAGTTTAGTACCCCACGATCATAATAGTCCCACAGGTAGTGCCCTTGTTTGAGCTTCAGCATGCCCAAGGCATTCAGCCAACCTTGCTTGTAGCCCTCATTATTTTCATTCTGGATACGATCATCTAAATGGAATAAAGCTTCGTTGTATCCAGCCATCCAAAACTCCCTGGGCTGTTTATTAAATTGAAAAGTTAACCTTGCAATCTTCTCGTTAAAACTCTGGATGAAAAGTTCATTAGTCTTCAATACTGATTCCTTTGAAGAGAGTTGTTGTTCCAATTCTCTAACTTTCTTAGACAGATCAGACAAGGCTTGGTTCTTAGCCATTAATTAGAATGCTTGATTTTCCAACGTTGATCGAGTACAAGCTTCTTCAACATTACGACTAAGAGCTCTTGATCCTCCCCGAGTAGGTCGAGAACTTGGTTCCTCGAAAACATTCTGAGCAGCTCTTCCTCATCCACGAGAACCTCTTCCTCATCCCCGAGTAGCAGTAGAAGGCCCAGCTCTTCTCAAAGTCTCCAATTCATGCCTCAATTTGGCATTCTCAACCTCTAAAAATGAGAATCCTTCATCGGTGACTGGTACCAAAGCAGTGGAAGATGAAGCTGCAGACTTATATTGTGCTAGCTCTTTCTGCAAATTGTTATTCTCTTGCTCCAGCAGCTCTGCAATTTGTCTGCATGCTTCAACTTCACCCTTTAGAGTTCTCTCCCTAACATCGTACCCAGCAAGGAGCTTTTTGTGGCCCTCCTCGGCATAAAGTTGCTGATACTTCTTCTCATACCCCTCGTGCAACAGAGAAGTCAATTCTATATATTGCTGCTGAAGTTCATCAAGAGTACATTGCAGGTCTTCAATCATATCGTAATATGCCACATTGTTGGCTACAGCTCGGTCAAGTAAGCCTTTCAGGTACTGATAAGCTTCAAATGCCTGCTCTGAAGCATCCTGACCAAGGATGTCGGCAATTTCTGATGCACTCAGGTCGGTATGGCCAGCTTTATAATATTCATGACACTGCTGCATCAGCTTTGTGTCATTAGTACACAGCAGATCCATTCTGGCCAGAAACTAACAGAGAAAGAAAAAGTAATTATCAAAAAGAAGATCAAGGCAGAGTACAGATAGAGAAGAGACAATCGTATGGAAAGAACTCAAATTTTATTAGATCATAGTGCATGGTTACAAAGATCTTGGTTACATTTGAAAAAGAAGAAAAATAGAAAGAGAATACCGAACAACTTCACACCTTTTCCTTGTCTCCCAAGACTTTCTCGGGAGGCTGGGATGAGGAGCTCGGTTGCTCGGTGGGAACAATGAGTTGGTCGGCTGGAGATGGAATTTGTTCAGGAGGAGCAGGCAGAGATGAAATCTCCTCGTCAGCAGGCTGGGTAAGGATGGGATCACCCAACACCATTGAAAATTCTTCGGAGGCATCTTCGTCCTCTTCTTCATCTTCAATAACTGGGGCAGGACCAGGGAGATGTAGATGAAACAGTTCTAAGTCCTCATTAACTTTCAATTCTTGCAGGGCAACAACCTAACCATCTCAGAAGTATTTCAAACTCCCATACTTGACCTGGGTCATCATTGCCGCCACCCCCTATCCCATCCTTTATCCCAACCGGTGCGGAAAGATTTTTTCACAGCCACTTTTCTTTTCATTTTCTCTGAGGAGAGCTTCTTGGATAGAAGATCCTCGGAGGCTTTCAACTTGGCCTCCACCTCCTCCTTCTGGCGATTTACTTCTCGCAGAAGGGTTAGCTCTTCCTCCGCCGATTTCAACTTATTTTCAAGCTCCCCAAAGTTTGTGAGCTTCTCGGCATATTTCTTATTCTCTCTCTCCAAGTCTTTTACTTTGTTTTCCAGCTGCACCCTCTCTGCCTCAGATGCAGCCAACTTTTTCTACCATTCACGCCTATCCTCGTCATATTTTTGACGGGAATCCTTCAAAGATTGGGCCAAACCCAGAAAAGCATCCTCCACTCCAGACGAGGAGCTAGAAGCCTTGAGTGCTTCATCTTTCTTCACTATGGTGTTAAAGCAACTCACCAGCTGGAAAAAGAAGAAGACAATGATAAATCATCACAGAGACATATGTATTGATGGGAAGAAAGAAAAATTCAGGATAAGAGAAACTTACTGAAGCAATGTGACGAGTAGCTAGGGATATCAGCATATCCCTAGACATGTTCTCCTCAATTCCTTGGACTTCAGGAATAGTACAAGTCTTTACCGAGATCATTGCAGAACTCGGGAGAATAATGGTTGGAACACCAGATCCACTAACTTGGAGCTGGGGAATGGTTTTAGTCAAAGTGATCGAGAAAGATTTCTTCAGTCTCCTCAGTGGCAGTTCAACAGTCTCAACCAAAGAAGAGATTTTGATTGGAACCACTTCCACAGGTGTATTTTTCTTGCCTCGGAGCCACTGGGCGCTTCTCGGCAGCCTTCTGAGGAGCAACAGAAGGTGCAACATCTACTTTCTTTGTCCCCTTTGGGACATCAGCCGTGTTTCTCTTTCCATCTCCAACAGAGGAAGTCTCCTCGAAGATAGTAGGAACTCTTCTTTTACCCATTTTTTTACTTAGAGGAATGTGAGATTCTGGTGAAGAATCCTCATAAGCAGGCAATGGTTCACTAATGCTGACCACAGGACGAGCAGTAAAGGATGATGTATAATTCCTGTACTGCAACAAGTATGAACCAGACCTGACATGCTCATCTGCAACTCTCTGATGCAAACTCCAGATATGTTTCAAATTCTTTATATTAACTTCTGATTCTTTGGGAGTTTTTCTCTTACTGTTAACTGCAAACAAATACATAGTGAAATATCAGTCATACATTTTATCAAACATAATGAAATCATAATTTCAGAAATAAAAAAAGATGAAAATAACCTATCCCATTGCCATATGGAGGGCATTTGGGACCTTCATATACTTCGTCTCCAACCAAAGGGGCATGTTGCCAATTTTTGATAACTACCCCATGTTCAAAATAATCCCTATTAGCATCAGGGAGATTGACTACTAAAGCTCTATTCAAAAATCTAGTTTTTAAATAATAAACATTGTCTAGAACAACCCATCTATAACAGTACATAGTCTCAGGAATTCCTATACGAGTTCCATGAGTTTGATTTAACCTATGCACCCCATTAACTATTCTCCATGTGTTGGGGGCTATTTTTGCAGGAACAAGATCGAAATACTGACAGAACTCTAAGCACAGAGGGTTTGGTGGAAAATAAAATCCATATTCAGCAATAAAGAGACTGGGGAACCAATGTCCCTCAGCCAAATTAAAATAATTTGAAGGCTCAGAAAGATCCTCCAAAGTTACCCAAGACGGAATAAAGAAATCAGAACGGAGTTTCTCAAGAGAATCAATAATATAAACCATGGTGAAGAAAAGAAATGAAGAAGAAGGAAGAAGATCTTATAGTAAAAAGGGAGATATGTTGACAACGAACGAAAACAAGGATGAACACACAAGAGAAAGAAAGACTATGGAAAACTCGAAAGCAGAAATTGGAAAAGGTAGAAGACGGTGATATTGTCTATGAAGTTTAAATACTTTGCCTTGGGAAATGGAGAAAGAAATGATTACAAAAAGGAAACTATTACGCTACCGGCGGCTAAAAGGACAAAAAGCGCACGAAGATCGAAGCGCTTATAAAAATGAAAAAATGCGGATTCTGCGAATTTGGAAGGAAATTTATATACGAAGAAAAGGCTCCTAAAACCCAGGAAGGTCATTTAATATTGCCATATACTGAGAAAGAATGTTCCATACTCCTCAAAGTTCGAAATATGAAACATTGGGGGCTTCTGTTGATACCAAAATTAGTATGCTGATGTGGACGAATAATAAGAAGACACGTGTCAATCTACGTCGCACAATAGCAACGAGGAAGTTCATTCCCCCGACCTAGTCATACTCACTCCGAGCAACAGGTGTACTCCGAGGAACACCAGTCCTCCGAGGAACTCCAGCGCTCCGAGGAACTCTTGAACAACGAGCAACTAAGGCGGTTCGAGTTGCACCTCGACCACAACATTGATTGCCAGATAATCAACCGTTCAACTATTCATTGAATGCTTATCATCTTGACGCACACGCTTGAAGAGAATTAAATGAATTACCCTTTCATATGTACATCATTTAATGTATCACTCTTTCAGATTATAGCCTCAAGGCTATAAATACATTGTATTACCCTCATTCAAAGGGACGGAAATTTCTTGATAGTACTTGTAATCGAGAATTCCCAAACACTCGGCAATAACATAACAGTGGACGTAGGCCATTCATATAAGGCTGAACCACTTTAAAATTCTTTGTCTCATTTATTTATCCGTGATTAAATTATTAGAGTAATCTAGTTTTTTACATCAACAGTGTTATTCATTTTAAATGTTTCCTAAACACTAATAATCATTATTTTCCAAAAATAAATTAGAGAGACTAATTAGGAAAAGTGAAACTAGATTTGGGACTATTTTTATTCAAATCTCTAATACGAATTGCGACTCAAAACTCTCGCATGATTAGATTAGAGTTTGGGATTCTTTTAGAATATATGGGCATTCCTCGCATGTTATAATAAGTCATATGGACCTTATAAATTGGATTCGACTCGTAAAATCGTGTTATTTAGGTATAGTTCATACAGTAGAAATTTATTGTTGTATGGCCCGATAATATGGATGTTGATGAAAATTATATAAGTTGTTAATCAATAAATTGTTTAATTAATATTATAATTAAACGAACATAATTTGGATAAATAGTTATCTTGCGATTAATTTAAAGAATTTTTGTGATTCGTTAATTGTATTAATAATTGCCACGGTGGGGACGACACGTTTTTTGGGATAGTTGTTGCTTTCACCTTATTTTTAGGTTACTTGCTAGGTATAAGACTAGTAGGTAGGTCTTAGTTATTTCTAATGATTTCAAGGTATGGGACTAGATAGGTTGATTTTTATGGATGTATGTTTCTAAGATGGGGCTGAATTGTACATCGTTTTTATTGGATCGTGAGCCTAGGTGCAGAGCTAGGTAATAGCTATTGATATGTATTCTTCCTAAATGTTAGGGTAGGAAACATTTTCATTTTGGATCCCTCTAGGTATTGGAATAGGGGTAGTTGGAGGAATTTATGCTTGATAAAAAGGTGGGGCTAATAAAAATAACGTACTTGAGAATATTGATATTTAATGCCTAAGATAATAAACAAGTATTAAAATGAATTTGCGTCAAGAGTATGTGAATAACTAACGATAATTGGGTTGACCGGACATAGCAACGTGGGGGGGGGGGGGGTATTGACGTCACGAGTATGTGCAAGGCAGATAGATATCGGGTCGACTGGCTATATTGACGTGTCGTTCATGGAACCTCATGAGAATGTGCAGAGCTGATGAAAATCGGATTGACTGACTATAGTGAGGGAAATGGATGTGATGTGTTGGAACTTAAGCGTGCCAAGAGTGTGCATTGAACCGATAAGAGGTTGACTGGTGCTGACCTGACAAAAATTGGGACTAACTATAGTGACGGAAATGGATGTGATGTGTTGGAACTTCGGTGCGCCAAGAGTGTGCACTGAACTGATAAGAGGTTGACTGGACATATTGGTTTCGCACTTATAAAAATAATTGTATGATTAAATTAAGTAAGTGTAATAGCTAATGCAGAAATCATGGTTGAAATGGGATAATTATACTTAAACATTCAGGGTGGCTTAGTATGTGGGTATATGGTAGTAATGGGTATATGGTAGTAGTTTATTTTTACTCGCATGTTAATATATATCTCATTTAATTTAAAATATGCTATTGTGATGTTTATAATGTATAATGCTATTGTTTGGGTTTACAAACCCGAATTGTGAGGAGTATCTAGTTTTTATGTGATGGGCTCTGACCCATAGCATTAACTAACATTTTTGGTATGGTATTAGAGTATAACTATAGGAGTGATTTGAAATATTTTTGGAAGTACAGTTGGGGATTTATTTTACTTGATCTAGTAGTTTATATTCCATTCTGTCACTTTTATTATGAGACTTTCCTTTATGGATTTGGTGGGCCAATCGATTTCACAGTTATTCATGATGTGAGTCAGATACTTATAGCTAGATTATGTCAATTGGGTTTTATATTTATTTGGAGTTGGATTTATTTTTGAGATAGCATGGTGATGGTTTTTATTAATGCATGAATATTTATACTGGTTAGATGAATCTGGATATTATCTTTTGAAAAAAATTTAAATGTCTCATATTTTTGCCACATGCTAAGAATGATAACTTATTTAGTGATGCCCGGCGTAGTTTAGCGGCAGTGGTTGGCCATCACACTCGTCAGAATGAGTGGGGTGTTACATTTGTAGATTCACTTAGCCAATTCCTCTATCGCCAAACATCGTCGAACGGAAGGGATTGACTATACCAAGAATATTTATTTCACCTAAGAAGACATGGTCAAAATTAGAACTACACATCATGATGTGCTAGTAATCACACTCAAGATTGCAAACTAGGGTGCGGATAAGCTACTAGTGGACCATCAAACTTCTTTGTAGGTGATGTATAATAAGATATTCAACCATTTTAACATAAAATGGAAGATTTGAAAGTAGCGAACATCCCTTTGGTTGCACTTGCAGGAAGAATGTTGATAACACTAGGAAAGGTTGTGCTCCCAGTATGAACTTAAAGCACATCAAAAAGTTATTAAATTCCTGGTCATATGCATTTAATCTCCATACAATGTGATTATTGGATGAGGATGGTTCCACGTAATGAAGGAAGTCCATTTACATATCATCAAAAGCTCAAATCTATTACCGATCGAGGGGTAATGAGATATGTGGGAATCAATCTGCTGTTCGACGATACTTTATCTCGACCATAAGACCTAAGAAGGAAAATAAAAATTGGAGGTGGAAAACATGAAGATATCTCCCCCTTCTAAATAGTAGCTAAAGAATGATAGATTTGGGGTAGATGATACAACGGTGACTCCCATCGATTGAGCATAGAGCCATGACAAGAAGTTATGCTCGGTGACTCTCACCCACGCAAGAAACTTTTAAACGTCAACTTATTCGTTGATTTTATCACTAAAAAGAAGAACTAGATTATTTTCCTCAAGATGAATCGGGACGTATTCGTTTGGAAGCCATATGATATTCTTGGAATTGATCGCGGAGTAATGTGACATAAGCTTCATGCTGACCTAGAATTGCCACCAATCATATAGAAAACTCATCTAATAACGCTATAAAATACAAAGGTAAAAGGAAACGGGAGAATAGATTGAGAAAGTTCTAAAGGCAAGTTCATCAAAGAAGTTTAAATACATAAGTGTCTCTCAAACTCGCTTGTGATCAGGAAGGGAAACATTAAGTGGATAGTCTGTGTGGACTTCATCAGCCTAAATAATTCATTCCTCAAACATAACTTTTCTTTCCAAAGGTCTACTAGTTGGTCAATCCTGTAACTAGTCATGAGTGGATGAAATTCTTGTATGCTTATTTTGGCTATCATATAATCTTTATTCATGCCCGACTAAGAGAAAATGTTTTTCATCACTAACCTGGCCTTTATCGTTACACAGTGATGTCGTTTGGACTCTAGAACAAACGGGAAGCCTACAAAAGTTTAGTCACCAATATTCTTAAGCATCAGCTGCGCAATACCATCTAAGTGTGATAATAAAAAGAAACAAAAGGGTGATCACCTTACATATTCGACAAAGATGTTTGAGCTCATCCAGTACTAAATAATGAATCTTAACACAACCATATGCTCTTATGGGGTCAAGTCTGATAAGTTATTAGTTTATATGGTCATCCAGAGAAGACTCAAATAAAATCACGATCAAATCGAGGCGATAAGGACCATCCAACAAACCAAGACTGTAAGAGATTTCCAAACATTGACTGGAATTCTTATGACACGTGATTGCTTCATAGTCAAGTATTTTAAAAGATTATTGCCTTTATTTTATCTATTAAGGAATAAGAATAAGGTAGTCTACAGTGATGAGTGATCGAAGGAACTAAAAGAAATCAATTGCTACCTAAACCAGCCTCCTCTACTCATAGTTGCAAGTCCGTGGGACCTAATCCACTTGTATCTTTTGGTCTCTGACCATGCATTCAGTTGTGTCTCAATCCATAACAAGGAAGGTCATCAAACCCCAATTTACTATGTTACTAAGACAATGTTAGGCACTTAAACAAGCTATCTCGCACTAAAAAGTTTCCATATTCAATAGTTATTTCCTCAAGCAAGTAAAGAACTACTTCGAAGCACACTCCATCACAGTTATAATTTCCTTTCCATTAAAGGAAGTCCTTAGGAAACCAGACCCCTCTGGACAGGTGTTCAATTGGCCATTGCAACTAGTAGGTTTGATATCCATTATTAACATATAACTTTAATAAAAGGATAAATTTGGGCAAATTTGATCGCTGAGTTTGTAACAACCCAGGCTTTTGAGCGACTATTTTATATTATTTTTCCCGATGGGCTCATTCAACAAAATAGGGGAAGTTGGAGTAAGTATTGTTTCCCGTGATATTAAGGGATAATATTTACTATGTTTTGTCTATTTACCGTATGAGAAGGTAAATGTCATTATATTGGGTATTATTGCGTCGTTATATGTAAAACGACGGTTATGACTTATATTTAAAATTGAGTATAATTAATGAAATAAAAATGAAATTGGAACACAAAAATATTTCACTTTATTCCGAATGCCAAAATAGGGGGTGCTGTTGTTTTTAGAATAGTCGAGATAGTCAAAATAAGTGCCATGTTGTATTTTTAGGTTTCGGGCACTTTTGACGCGTTATGACTCAATTAAGTGGATACGAGTCATTTTAATGGTGTATTAGCAATTAAAAGAGGGCATTTGTGTTTTAAGGCCCCTTTAAGTTCCCCCACCCCTTTTTCTTTCTTCATTTGTGAGAAAAGCCAAAGGAGAGAGAGAGAGTTGGGAGAAATGGAGAGAAAATAGAGAGAATGGAAGATTGAGGCCGGGAATCGTTGCTACCGGAAGGGAATCCGAGACTACAACCTCGAGGCAAGTTTCTTACTTGCAAGATACTGATTTAATGTGGTAAATTGCATGTTTAGTTAAGTTTTGGGAGATTTAAACCATAAATTGGTTTTTATTGATTTTGATGATTAACCCTTAAAATCTTAGTTTTAATCTGATTTGAGGAGTATATATTAGTTATAAATTGTGTAGAAGTTAATTTGGATAATAAATTGTAGTTGTTGTTAGAAGAAATTGGAAGATTAGGGTTTTGGGGATTTTAGGGTTCTTCAACCCGTAGCCAAAGCTGGGAAAAATCCCAGGGCCGAATCGATTCGGCTCCCAGGCGAATCGATTCGGTTAAGAGATAGGTTATAGGTCTGGGAGACCAAATCGATTCGGGTTAAGACCGAATCAATTCAGACAATTACAGAATGTTAATTTTGCTCACTGAATCGATTCGGCTTACTAGAGAATTGATTCGCAAGGGCAAATCGATTCGGCCCAAGGGGCGAATCGATTCAGTTCCCCTGTTTCTATGAGATTTTCCTAGTTTGATTTCTATCCCTTTTTCTTTTAGGTCCAAGGTTTAGGGACCTTCCTTATGGACATAATTAAGAGTCCTAGAGGGTGGTTTTGGGTAGACTAATGTCCTAGGATTAATGGGATGATTGGGCTTACCCCGAGGGCTAGTTTGTGTAGGTTAATATCCGAATGAATTGGGAGATTAACAAAATGATAAATTGAAGATAAAATATTAATGTTGAAACATTTGGGAGACACTCCTTGAGGGAGATTCATTTTAAATGGTTTATGATATTATATTGAAGTCTTGGAGACTAGTTTGAGGTTAATGGCACTTCGAGTCTTAGGTCATTAATAAAATATGACTCTAAGAATAAGAAATGAATATTATTAAATGTGGTACTAATAAATAAGTACAAATGATTTTGAGAATGTAAAATTGGATGTTTTCAAAAGGAAAAAGTAATGGTTTTCATAAATGTTAAAGGTATGGATACACACCCTCTCTAAATCGCTATCTTAAGGGAAATTCGCGCGTTGTGGTGAAGCCCCCTGGCTAGCGAATGCAGGGTGGATATATCCCTAGGCCATATGAGCGTTTATTATATGTTTCTGCGATGGGTAGGTAATTCCGGGTGTGGTTATGACTACCCCGCGGCATATGGCCGCTTCTCGACGTTTCGGTAGGATCCCAGGTTGTCTAAATGATAGGCCCAGGAAGATGATAGCCATGGGTGGTCTTAGAATCGTTATATACATATAATTATAACTATTCTAACTCAAGTTGGACTTGATGTATGATATGCCATAAAGAGCATGAAGAAGTGCCATAAAGAGCACAATGAAATGACACAAAGAGAATTTGATGATGATTATATTCCTGATAAGGAAGAGATTTTTATAAAGTGCCATAAAGAGCACTATGAAACGTCATAAAGAGCATAAAAAACTATGATTATATTTCCTGATAAGGAATAGAACTATGAAATGAATTAGTGTATATGATGAAATTGACCTGGTAAACATTTGATAAAATGTTATACCATTTATATATATTCCTAAAGAAAGAAATGAGAATTGTGTTTTAGATGGTAAATGGATATTGTACTTAGAGTTTAATGTATCTCGACGAGCAACCTTGCCTAGTAGTAGTGTATTAGGGGGGTTCCTTGTTTTGATTTCGCTTTGCGAGACACCCCACGCACGAATAAGGGCATAGTGTTGTGACTGGGGAGAAGGTAGCTCTTAGTACTTGGTATATATATATATATATTAATAATGTGCTGAGGGTTTAATGTATCTCGACAATCAACCTTGCCTAGTAGTAGTGTATCGGGGGGGTTCCTTGTTTGGATTTCTCTTTGCGAGACACCCCGCGCACGAATAAGCGCATAGTGTTGTGATTGGCGAGAAGTTAACCTTTACTTGGATTAATTAGGACAGGGTCTAATGTATCTCGATGATCAACCTTGCTTAGTAGTAGTGTATCGGGGGGGTTCCTTGTTTGGATTTCGCTTTGCGAGACACCCCACGCACGAATAAGGGTATAGTGTTGAGACTGGAGAGAACTTAGCCTTCTGTTCTTTGTTTTAACTTGAGCATCATCATTGATATTGCACTAGGTTGCTTTTAGATTGAGAGGTGAGAAATGTTATTGTTAACTGTGAGAGAATTACGCGCTTAACTGTCATGCATTTTATTCACATGGGAATCATATCAAATCGGGCCCTGACCCATATCTATATTTCTTTTTTTTGCATATACTCCTTTCCGTATAGGTGCTCTATCGCATGGACACTCGTATTTACATTTCCATTCCGGTTGTCATGGAGCTACGGCATATTGCAGATGTTGTAGGTTACTTGTTTAAACGCATCTTTCCCTTGTATTCTAGTTATGTTCAGTTTGTTTATTCGGGCGTGTTTGCCCAAGTGTTGCACTCAATTACTATATTGTAAATATTGAAATGTTATACTCGGTGTAACTAATTATATTGGTTTGTTCACCGACTGCTTATTCGGTGAATATTTATGATATTTTCGTTCTTTATTCATCGATTTTTGATATTCACCCTTTTTGCAAATGGGGTTGTCTAAGTGTTTTTCTTTTACTTACAAATTTGCTTTTATTGACAATCCGTTTTCGAAAATGATTGGTGGTTATCTCGTACTATTATTTTAATCGACAGTGATGCTGAGAATGGACCATCTATGATTCCTGTGATTATTAGAGTATTGGGTTAGCCACCTATTATTTTAGTAGGCGGGTTGTCACAGATGGTATCAGAGCATTAGGTTCTAGAGTCCTTAGGAATCTGTGCGGATGTATTTCACTTTCAGCATTACTTTTGATTTGATATAGAGCCTTGATATTAAGATCGTTGATTTCTCTTGTGAGATTTCGTTCTTCTGTTATGCTATGAGAACCCCAAAAATCTTTTACGCGATCGTGTGAGACTGATAAGTCTTCAGATGAAGGGCTTCAAGGACGACCGTTGCGAGGGCACCACGAGACGGGATTATTAAGAGCTGTGAGTTGTAGTCATGGATGAGGGCCGCTTTAGAGGCCGATCCATTTTATAGCCTTATCTTATATTTCTATCGTGACTACTAAGTACAGTAGATATAGTTTTTCAAGTGCCGCTGCCAGTAGAGAGTGGTACTAAGCTTGGGACTCCAAGTGACATTAAGTTGAAGATGAGAGGTCCTTGACAAGGACCATATATCGAATCTCAGTGGGATTGGAGGGGGTGTAATCTCAATTGGTGAGAATGTCCGAGAGATTTGGCCTCGAGAAGGGTATCGAAGTACCCGGGTGCGAAGGTTTGAGGAAATCTTTTCACCCATAAGAGTAAGGTTGAAGTGGCGGAAATAATAGAATTCTCAAGCGTTCATGTGAGTTTTGGTCAGAGGCCGAAAGTGAATAAAGGGTGTTACGATTAAGAAACTGTACACGGAAATAAGATTGGTATGAGGAAGAGAGAGACCTTAGATAGAATGATAGGCTCACAAGTAAGTGTTGTTAACACTTCAGGAGAAGTAGTGTTCATGAGACCCCATCGGTGGACATCCACCTGGGGAAGACTCATTGAACTAAGGTCGGGAAGGCTAGTAGAATGTTCTCTTTGCTAAAGAAGTTAAGGGAACTATGCGAGTAATCGCTAAAGTATCTAGATATGGAAGTTGTTTGGTTCGGTTCAGACTAGAATTACATGTCTAGGAACCTTTGGTAATGGCCAAAGATATTGGAAAGTATGTTGGCAGGGATTTCCACCGTAGTTGAGGGTGGGGTATTCCTTATAATAAAAGGGAGTAGTATTGTATTTACCCTAGATTCGGGTGTGTATATTGAGCTTGTGGTAGTATATCTATATGGCTTCCATGATAAGGAAGGTCCATATTTTTCTTTCACTCGTTATGGGGTGAGTGATGATATGTGTGGTATGTGATACTTGTATTATATGTATTATACGAGTAGAGAGAGTTTGGATTGGTTGGTACGATAGCAAGAGAATAAATTGCGAGCCTATCCTATTTCTAGTTCTAGATAAGAGCTAGTTGTCCTATAATATCTCACCTAGATATAGGATTGAGACTTTATAGAGGTGGTATATGGTATGTAGGTAGTTTTCATTTTTTTATTCGTCTTGCTTTATTAGTTTTGTTTGATTGTTTGCTTGGTTTGTTGGATTTTCTTGTGTATGATTTTGCCTGATCTCCACGACCAACAAGTTAAGAGGATTGTGTTGGAGGGGTTCCTTATTTGGATTTCACTTTTGTGAGACGCTCCGCGCATGAACCTTAACGAAGTTGGAAGTGGAGAGATGTTGCATTTTTCTTTTCTTTTCTTTCTTTCTGTTGGTTGAGTGCTGGGTTGGAAGGTTTAGCTAAGAATCACGTAAATGAGTGATTAAGGGCTAAGTTGATGTGCGATATATGATCACTATGATAGTTTTTCCTCTGATCGATGTGGGGAAGACTAAGATATGAAAGTCAAATGGAGACTAATGTTTACGCCTTAATGAGAAGGCCATCTATAAAAGATGTATGTGTGTATATTGGGATAAAGTATTGGTAGTGCCTTACAGAAAGTAAGCTCTCGATCAGTTAAAATTTTCATTTTGGATGTAATGGTAAGACATAGAGTTAGAATTTTAGGGATTCCGATCATGTGTCTTCGACCGTTACTTCTCGACGACCGATGATGCGAGGTAGTAGTGTAACGGGAGGGTTACTTGTTTGGATTTTGCCTCGGTGAGACATCCCACGCATGAAACCGAGCGAATGTCGGGAGTTGGGAAAGGTCTTGGACACTAGGGACATAATTAGTATAATGTTTATACGATTAAACTAGGATAGATAGATTGACTTTAGGATTTTTAGGACGTAAGGCCCTTAAGGCATGTAGCGTGGTTTTAGGAAAGCGGTGAGGAGTTGACCACAATAGGTTTGTGGGTTAACTCTAAGTGGTATTAGGTCCCTAGAACAAAGAAGTTTAGGATCTTGAGTGGTTTGGAATGGTAGGCCATAGAAGGTGAGGCCTTTCTTAGATAGAGCATTACGTCGGTAACCTATTTTTCGGGGAGTTGAAGTATGAGTTGACTTTTACTCCTGCACTCGTGTTGTTAAGTTCGAGAGTGGATTTAACTAACGAGTCTTGGCCAGGAACGGGAAGTATCAATACGGGAGCATGGACCCATTGTATATGCGTTTCACAAATTCAAATTTTGTGAGAAGTATTATCCCCCGCTTGATTTAGAGTTCGTAGCGGTAGTATGCGCCTTAAGGAATAGAGGCACTACTTCCTGGGTTGGAATTTGTCTTTTGCGAGCAAGAAGTTGGAGTTCGTGAGGGACTATTGATTGGATATCCCCTTTCGCTAAGGAAATGCGGATGGGTTAGTAGATGTGCCGAGTAGGAAAACCGTCGGAGAGATTAGTTTGGTTCTAGAATGCCAAGTAGGACGAGCTTCACTAAGGGGACGTTATAGCGAGAGAGTTCATGTCCGTGATTGACCGATTCACCTACCAGTGTGAAAAACTAGTGGTGTAACGAGGAAAGATGGGAGTAGTATTTTGTAAGGATCGAAACCTCCGTACAATTGTTCGGATCATTTCTTGTAAGTATGGTGCCGAGATGTGCAGGTATCTACTTTCGAAGTAGAAAGGTAGGATCGATAGTTCGTGGTAGAAAGGTAGGATCGATAGTTAGTGGGGAACAATTTGGTTCTATGTTAGAGCATGAAGATTGTAGACTGAGATCGAATAGTGATGACCTTAGTCCGAGCCCAATAGAGATGCCATTTTACCAAGGGGTTTGCTAGGAATGATAGAACCATAGTTTAGTATATTATACCTTTATATGGTATTACTATATGCCTAAATTTTAAAGGCAAAATTCCCTTCTAAGGGGGGGAGTGTGTAACAACCCAGGATTTTGAGCGACTATTTTATATTATTTTGCCCGATGAGCAAATTCTATAAAATAGGGGAAGTTGGAGTAAATATTGTTTCCCATGATATTAAGGGATAATATTTACTATGTTTTGTCTATTTACCGTATGAGAAGGTAAATAGCATTATATTGAGTATTATTGCGTCGTTATATGTAAAACGACGGTTATGACTTATATTTAAAATTGAGTATAATTAATGAAATAAAACTGAAATTGGATATATATATACGATAAGTGGGGTATCGATCCTTAGGAAACAGGACGAACAAATTCATAACGACGTTGGAAAGATGGAGAAATCTAGCTTGGACTCTAAAAAGAAATAAAAGATGATTTGGAATGTGAAACAACTATGACTAAATGAAAATTTGAAAATGATTACTAATGAAATTACGACTAAATGAAATGTAATTACTCTAAATAAACGAAAACCAAATGATAGTTTGACTAAAATTTTTAACTATGAAATGAGAACGATAGGTCGGGTTACAATCCCCCACACCCTAGTAATTCACTTCGTAGGATACTATATTCGGAATTAAAACTTTAAATGAACCCAATCTTTAGTACTACTAAGTATTACATATATGAAGGATCATAGCCCACACACTATGTAAGAAAAGGACGATTAAAGCAGTATCGCATTAACCAATACTCACGTTGCATTCTTAAGCATCCCGGTTACCTAGGGCAAACGAGATCAAAAGTCTTACAATGGTTGTACCCGTTATACGACACGATTCATCTAAGATTGTAATTAAAAATTCTATTTCCACTATTGTGAATCACATCGGGTGGGGTTCATGCACCCCAACCCTTAGAAAATTAGCTAGACATAATGAACTTAGAGAAAGACGTGGTTTTTAAGGAAGAAAACATTAAATCTAAAACAACTAGTTGTAAAATAATTTTCATATTTCGAACCAGCAATTAAACCTAATTAGCAATCGAAATTAAAAGAAAAGATGCTACCTTAATTGCAAAAATTGAAAGCTTGAATCCTTACAGCAATGCTTCTAATTGAAAACTAGGTTTTTTTACTACAAAAACCCTCTACACCTACTTACCTAACCTAAAAATCGAACTCCCTGTCTTAGGGAACTAATCTAAATAAACAACCATGAAATTTTTTCAAGAGTTTCTCCATTACAACTTTGAGAAAGAATATAAAAAATCGTAAAAATCCAATGCAGTCCGGACCGGTCGGGGTAGGTGGTCTGGATTTACCCCGATTTTGAACCAGCGTTCCTTAGCTTGAGGTGCTCCGATTCCTTTTTGGGAAAAAGGTCCGGATCGCACCCCTTTTCCTTACAGCGATTCTTTTACCAGGTCCGTCCGAATCGCCTGGTTTTTCCATCCAACGACTTGTTTAGGCACCAGTCTGGATCCTTTTCTAGAAAAAGGTCGGGATCGCCTTGTATTTTATAGCAGGGATCTTTCTCTTGATTCTTCTCAGCCTTAAATTCTCATAACTTGTTCACCATAGCTCGGATTATCTAAACGTTTCTTTCAATGATCTTGAGATTAAATTTTCTTCAACTTTCTAGTTAGCTTCGACTCCGGAGGAAGGCTGCAAATTTACAAAATTTCCCTTTGACTTTCCTACTTCAAGTTTCAATGATATTTCAATGATCTCTATTCATTATTTTTCCAGTTTCTTTCATCCTCAATACTTCAAATGCCTGCAAAACTAATGAGAAATACATGAAACTAGATGTACTTGTTAGAAGGAGTTAGTATCAAAGAAATGCGATAATTATACTCATTTTACATTACTCGAGATACTAAAAGTCTTTAAATTAAGGGGCTAAATTCGGAAGAATTTGAGCCTAATCAAACCCCCCCTAACTTAGAACTTTGCGCGTCCCGAGCAATGTAAACGGATGTAACTATGGGTAAATCTCTACAAAAATCATTTTATTTGGATAGAGTACCACTTTCGTGGGCAAGCAATTTCATTGAGCATATGCAATAAGCCTTTAAACCTCTAGGTCACCCTAGTAGGATGAGTTGTGTCTCGTGAGGGTTTGCAGTGAATATACCCACAAAATACGACTCAAAGACAAATCAAAATATGCAAAAATTTTATAATTCAAACTTTTCCAGAAAATAATCATCCTCAATTCATGTCCAATAGTCTCAAGTCATAGTGCATGTGTGCGAAGCCAGAATTTAATCGCAAATTTCCATCGGTTAAACATTATGTTACTTATCCGAAAATTTATTTTGATTCAAATTCTCATGGAGTTCTCTCACAAACGAGTCGCTCAAAAATGTTTCTATTTCTCTCTGTGTGCGTATTATAAAGAGTAAATGTATTGGAACCAAGTTTAAGCACACAAATAGAAAGACGGATTTTTTTGGTAAATAGATCTGATCATCGGATTACGGTAATCGGGAAACGGGAACATCGCCTCCAATTGACACCTTTAATATCTTGTATTATCTTTTTGTATTTTAGCTCTCTACGCAGTAACCAATTTCGCAATTTGGACTCGATTAGGACTTTTTCGGGTTTTAAGGTGTAATTAGGTAACATGAAAATAGTTGGGCAATCTGGAATTGGAAAATTTTCTTACGATGTCCATAAGTTCTTTTTCGGGATGTAGCTCATTTTCTCTTTTGATTTTTCTATGTTTTTTTGTTTTTCACGCTTTTCTTTTCTTGCTATTTTTGTCGAGCATTTCTATTCTTTTCTTGTCCCTTTTTATGCACTTTCCGGACTTAAATTCTGGGATTATAAACTTTCACAATTTCGGGCCAATTGAGGTTTTTCGGGTAGTCAAACGAAAGGGAAAAAACTTATTTCACTCAAATTGGGTTGCAAAAAGGGGGTACTTTTTCACGACTTTTTTTGGTTGGTATTTTTGGGTAAACAAATGAGGGCCTATTTCATTGTCCAAATGCGAGTTGTTTTACCATAACCGTCTCGAGATTAATTTAGTTTAGAGATATTTTAGCACGCTTTTCGAGGCAACATTACACACTATTCCCATAACCGATCAAAGAAATGGTTTTGAGATCGCGATGACTTTTTAGACACTGAATTAGAACTTTGAGTTAACTATTAACTCGGATTGATTTATAAACTCACAAAAAAAGGATAAGCTTGAATCTCATCGGGTTGGTTAATCTCCACATTTATTCGTTAAGTCGTCTATGTTCGCTCAATTTCCATCTTTGGTCAATTCCGGCTTTGTGTACTATGCTTTTACAATTTGAGACTTTAAACCGAATTTTAATGATATTTTTGAAAAATTTGAATTCCAAGTTTTTGTTTATTTTGAAGCCTATGCATCATGATCGTACATGTAAGGTTGAAGCCTATGCATCATGTTCGTGTTCCTTTGGTATTGCGATATGAGCCCATCAACTTTGCCCTCCAAGACTTTTAGGCGCTCATCCGTATCATTTTCGGGGAGCTCATAATCATAATCATCTTCGTCTTCATCGGACCCCACCTCTTGGCCCCCCATGTCCACGTCGTCCTCTTCGACTTATTCATTCGAGTCCGCCATAGCAGCTGATCGTGCGCATAACTCACTCTTGTTCTGGGTACCCTACCCAAAAGGGGTTGGTAGGAAAAGAGAACCAACAGGTGGCAGAATGAGATAATCTGCCATAATGGACGTAATTTTTCGGGCATACGGAAGTGGAGTGATGCCCTTGTCATCCAAAGCCGCAAAAGAAAAATCACAATAAATGATATGGGATAGATTAATAGACGAGGAGCGGTCAAAGAGGTGGTAGATAAGTGTGGACTGCCTTGGTCGCATTCCTGAATCATTGGAATTTTGAAGAATATTCGGGCACACGATTTGAAACGTGAGACAGACTTTTTCTCTCAACCGACCAACCCGAAACACACGAGTGCCCCAAACTTCCCCGGGTGTTAAACGTTCAATGAGGACGACTTTTTCAAGTGGCGAGGATACGTTGGGATAGACCTAATTGGAGGGATTGGGGACATATTTTTCACCGAGCTTCTGGGCAAGAGTTTGTATCAAAAATGGGATGCGCTGGCCTCACACACGAGCTTCGACAATGAAGTCCCTAGTACGGACTAGCGTGCCATAGAACTCGCGGACCTCTTCTGCCCACACTTTGTTGTAGGGTTCATGAAGGAAGAGAAGCCAACCCTTAGGCGTAAAGAGGGTGGTGATAGAATTGGGCAGCTCGGCCCAATCAATGGTTCGCTTAATTTGGAGGTTACGCGCGGGCCTAAAGAAAGCCTTGCACCACCGCGCTTCTTGGTCGGAGCTGTAGCCGTAGGGCTTATTACCGAAGAAGTCGACGGAGTTGTATTTGGTGGGTCGGTTTTGTCAGCCATGGAGGGAGGGAGTTTGTGGAAAAAAGTATTTGAGAGAGGAAAGAGGGGAAATTGCTTGATAAATATGGGTGTGGGAAGGATGGGGGGGTTAAGCTTGTATTTATAGGTGTGTGGGGAGGTGGGAAGGAATGGATTTGGATGGAAAGGAGAAGGAGGGAAAAGGGGAGGGATTTTTGGAGGGAAAAGGTGGGAAGGGATGATTGGGAAGGAAAGAAATGGATTAGGAAGGAAAGGCTACACCTAGGGAATAGTCGAAAAAAACCAGGGGTGGTCCAGACCGGGTACCCAAGGGTGGTCCGGATCATCATGCTTATTTTTATTTTTAAATTCTTTGAAGCAGGTCCGAACTGGCTGCCCAGGGGAGGATCGGATTGCATGCATTTGGTGACAAAACTCCTCTCTGTTGTAATTTTGACTCTCTCATGTTCAATAAAGGCTCTCCCACTACCTTTCAACTCAATCATGACCTTGATTTATGCTCGATCCCCATTTTTGAATCCCGAGATGGTCCCAATGTGTATGCTTCCAACCTACGAATGTACTTGACGCCCATATAGTGAACCTAACTATCATATCCTAATTGACACCTAACTAATGTACACAAGAATTACCCCATACGCGTCAGGGGTGCGATGACTTCTCAGTTTCAGCTCACTCTGCCTCGTAGATGGGGTTTGACAACCAAATGGTGTGGACATCCTCTAAACACACTTCTAGATATGGCTTTAGGAGTTGGGAATTGTCTTTGATCGTGTTCCCCCCTTTTGGATCATCCAATTCCACAGCTCCGTGGGGAAACACGGTCTTAACAATTAATGGGCCCGTCCAACGAGATCACAATTTACCCGAGAATAGATGAATCTGTGAGTTATAGAGGAGTAATTTTTGTCCAGGTTGAAACTCTTTCCGTCGAATAATCCTATCATGCGCGAGTTTCATCCTTTCTTTTCAAATCTTGGCATTCTCATACGCATCATTGCGTATCTCCTCCAACTCGTTCAGTTGAAGCTTGTGAGCTTCACCGGCTTTATCCATATCATAATTTAACCTCTTAATGGCCCAATACGCTTTGTGCTCAAACTTAACAGGAAGATGGAAAGGTTTTCCATACACAAAACGGAACGGGGACATTCCTAGTGGGTTCTTATATGCGGTGCGGTAGGCCCATAGGGAATCGTTCAATCTAAGGGACCAATCTTTCCGCTTTGGATTAATGGTTCTCTCGAGGATTTTTTCGATCGCACGATTGGACAACTTGGCCCGCCCATTCGTTTGTGGGTGATATGTCGTTCCAACCTTGTGAACAACTCCATACGTTTTCATAAGTTTCTCAAATGGCTTGTTGCAAAAGTGCGTGCCATTATCATGGATTATAGCTTTAGGTGCACCGAGGTGAGAAAATATGTGTTCGTGTAAGAACTTTATCACCACTTCATTGTCATTAGTCTTGGTAGCTATATCTTCCACCCACTTAGACACATAGTCCGCCGTGACTAGGATATATAGGTATTTAAAGGACGGGGGAAAAGGGCCCATGAAGTCAATACCCCAGTAGTCGAAAACCTCAATGATGAGAATCGGGGTTAATGGCATCATGTCTCATCGGGTAATCACCCCCATCCGTTGACACCTATTGCAAGATTTGCAATAATAGTTTACATCCTAGAACATTGTGGTCTAGTACAAACCGCTTTGAATAATTTTAGCGGCTATCTTTTTCACGAAAAGGTGGCCTCCACATGCTTTTGAATGACAGAATTGGATAACTTTTTGAATTTCATCATCCGGTACGCATCATCGGATGATTTGGTCGGAGCAATATTTAAAAAGGAATGGATCATCATACAAAAACATGCGCGACCAAGTGATGAACCTCTTCTTATCTTGTGGTGTACAATTGGGAGGGACGGCTCCCATGACAAGATAGTTCACTATGTCCGCAAACCAGGGAAAAGAAGTGGTGGAAAAGATTTGTTAATTCAAAAAATACTCATCTATGGGTGTAGGATCACTAGGCACGTCGGACGAAAGACGTGATAAGTGATCGGCGACGATGTTTTCTACTCCTTTTTTATCTTTAATGGAGAGATTAAACTCTTGTAGGAGTAGGATCCACCTTATGAGGCGCGGCTTTGTGTCTTTATTCGCAAGTAGATATTTTAAAGTCGCGTGGTCAGTGAAACAAGTTATGGGGGAACTGATAAGATAGAACCGAAACTTGTTAAGAGCGAAGACTACCGCTAGAAATTCCTTCTCCGTAGTGGAATAGCTGAGTTGTGGCCCGATAAGAGTCTGGGTAGCGTAGTAGATGACATGAGCATGTTTGTCTTTTCTTTGGCCCAAAACAGTCCCTATTGCATAATCGCTAGCCACACACATGAGCTCAAATGGTAAGGACCAATCCGAAGCTTGCATGATGGGAGCGGACACAAGCATGTTTTTCAATTATTCAAAAGCACTTGGCATGCTTTCGTCCACTCTAATGGGGTGTCCTTAATAACAAGATTGCTTAAGGGTCTAGCGATGGCGCTAAAATCCTTAATGAACCTTCTATAAAACCCTGTGTGTCCCAAGAAAGAGTGCACGTCTTTCAGCGAATTAGGTGGGGGTAGGTCATCTATGACATCTATTATTTCTTGATCAACCTCGATCCCTTTGGATGACAAGATGTGGCCAAGAACTATAACTTCAATTAACCTGAAATGGCATTTCTCCCAATTCAGCACTAAGTTCTTTTCCACACATCGGGTTATTACTTTCTCAAGATTGGCTAGACATAGATCGAAAGAGGTGCCAAAAAAACTAAAGTCATCCATAAACACCTATATCCATCTTTAAACATGTACCTTTTAAAGGTCTTCGGTGCATTACAACAGCCAAATAGCATACGTTTGTAGGCAAACTTTCCAAAGTGGCAAGTGGAGGTTCTTTTCTCTTCATCAAGTACATCTACCTCAATTTGGTTATATCTGGAATAACCATCTAGGAAGGAATAATAAGCTTCGCCCGCTAATCTTTCAAGTATTTGATCGATAAATGGCAAGGGGAAATGGTCTTTCCTAGTTCCCTCATTGAGTTTCCGGTAATCAATACAAACGCTCCATCTAGTGGTGGTACGTTGGGGAACTAGCTCTCCCTTGCAATTTTCAATCACAGTCATGCCCGACTTTTTTGGGACAACTTGAATGGGGCTCACCCACTTGCTATCCGAGATTGGGTAGATAATCCCGGCATCCAATAATTTTATTATTTCAGTCCTCACCACATCTTTAATTATGGGGTTTCTCCGTCTTTGCATTTCTCTCGAGGGCTTAACATCCTCCTCGAGGTGAATCTTATGGGTGAAAATTAGAGGGTTTATCCCCTTTAGATCAGCTATACACCAACCAAAAGAACTTTGGTTCTTCCTCAAAATCTTTAATGGCTTACCCTCCTGCTCTTCATCTAAGCTAGAGGAGACAATAGCGGTAAATGTCTCACTTTCATCTAGGAAAGTATATTTAACGTCGGAGGGTAGTTTATTCAACTTGAGAGTCGAGAATGTGTCGCTAGAGGGAACCATGTGTGCTTCCCTTGGCAGTAACTCTTCGAATCAAGAAACCAAATTAACATCTCTTGTGTCCTTGTCTAACGCTCTCTCATCGAGAAAGCCTCTCAACTCCTCTACCTCCCTCTCAAACTCGGTGTAATCTCCCTCACTCTCGTGTAGAGACACTAGGCAAGCTTCTAATGCATCTTCCCAATAATTTTCCTCAAATTATTTCTCTTCTACGATCTCATTAATTAGGCTCACCGCGTGAAGATCATCTTCTTACCCTGCTTATTGGGTTATGTTGATGATGTTTGTTTTTAAAGTAATATTCCCAAAAGTGAGTTGTATCTAACCATTTTGAGTATTGATCAATGCGTTAGCCGTAGCTAAGAACGAGCATCCAAGGATGATGGGAACATGATTTTTCGAGGCGAAGGAGGGCTCCGTGTCCCAAATGACAAAATCTATCGGGAAGTAAAAAGTGTCCACTTTTACTATCACGTCCTCAACTATACCCCTTGGTATCTTCACGGTTTGATCCACTAACTAGAGAGTGATCCTTGTGGGCTTAAGATCACCTAGATAAAGTTTCCTATAAATTGAATAGGGGAGGATATTGACACTCACCTCTAAATCTAGTAAGGCCTTATCAAATTTATTCTCTCCAATGGTGAAGGAAATGGTGGGTGCACCTGGATTTTTATATTTAGGTGGGAGATCGTTAAGAAGAACTGAGCTTACGTTCTGTGTTAGGAACATATTTTTCTTTACCTTCATCCTCCTCTTAACTGTCAATAAGTCTTTTATGACTTTTGCATAGGCTGGAATTTGCCTTATTGCATCGAGGAAAGGTAAATTCAATTTCACATTCTTAAGGACTTCTAACACTTCATCACTTATGGTCCTTTTATGGGAAGGAACCAATATTTGAGCAAATGACGAAGCGGATGGTGGTTTTACAACTACCTCGGGGTAATTAGTGTTTTCATTTTCACACTCGTTCAAGGAGATATCTTCGGCCTCTTTCGTGTCGGGCGAATTCTCCTTGTCTTTTGAAATGTCGTGTGGGGGAGGTGATAAATCAACAGCTCTCCCACTATGAAGAGTGATTACATCTTGGCAGTGCTCCTGCTATTCTGTAAAGGTGGAGCTAACACTAAGTTTACCTTAGGTAGGTCTTTGGCCTTGGGCAGGAAACTTGCACTTCTCTTGGATACTCAACGAGGATTGCATCTTGGAGATGTTCACATTTATTTTGGTAAACATGCGTTCATATCTAGTATTGTTTGCACTTTGAGAATTTATCAATTGGTTTATTGTATCCTCGAAGTTCCTTCGCGGTGGAGTTACATATGGAGCTGGAGGTAGTGGTGCTTGTTGGTATTGAGGAGGTGGGACAACCTATGAATGTGGGTTCATTGCAGCTTATGTCTGTCTGTAGTTAAAACTAGGATGGTTTCTCCATGAAGGGTTGTAAGAGTTCCCATGCGGGGCGTTAAAATTTCCCTTGAATCCTCCTATAGCATCAACCTACTCGGTGTGCATAGCCTTATAGAAAATCTTCGGGCATGCTTTTGTGAAATGGCCCGCCTCACAGATAGCGCACACTTTTTATTTCCAACCACAGCTGGATCCAAAGATATCTCTCAATCAACCTTCATACCACTCTTTCATCTCTCTTTGAAATTGATCAAATCGGCAATCGATTATGGTATTGCTATCCAAATGGTTTAGACCGGATGTAGTCAGAGTGATAGATGTTTATCTTGGTCGGGCTTGGTTATTGGATCGGAGGTGTCCCATGATTGAGTAGTCTATGCCACATACTTAAGATGGGCCTCGACATCGCAGGATTTTAAATCCTAAAAAGGTCTTTCACACATTGTTTGAGCAAGTTATTTGGGAGCTACTATCAACCCATTATGGAAGAAAGAGATCGCGAGGTGTTTGTCAAAACCATGATGGGGGAATGTGCTTACTAACTCCTGGAAATATTACCAACACTTGTCAAAAGACTCATTATCATATTGTTTGAAAGCTTGGATTTGAGTTTTGGCAGAGTTGGTCTTGTGATGTGGATAAAATTTCTAGATAAACTTGGATTGCATATCTCTCCAAGAAGTTACTGAGTTTGGGGTTAGAGACCATAGTCAGGTCTTGGCTTTATCCTTTAAGGAAAAAGGGAAAAGATTTAGGCAAATAGTATCATTCGTGGAATCTTGATCACTAAATGTGTTACACGCCACTTCGAACTCACGAATATGCAGGTATGGTTTTTCCGAATCCAAGTCGTGAAACGTAGGGAGAATCTGTATCATCCCATTATGAAAGTGGAATTGACTGGAATTATACAAAAGTAAAATGCAATCAGGGGTGACAGTCCGCTCAGGAAAGAGTAAGTCTTTCATGGGACGATAAGGTAAGTCTCCCTCTCCAGTACCGAAAGTCGTTGCGTCAGACATCGCACTCGTGCTCTCTTCAAATGAATCGGTGTACTCACTCGGTGTCAAATATGTCTGACTCAAGGATTGACTCAGGGTGTAACTACCTATGGAGTACTCAGGAGTAGGAAATGGAACCCATAATTATGGAACGTGAGGTGTGGGGGGGCTTCAGAGTTATACTCAATAATCGGGTTTTCATGCATTCTAGTTGAAGTATTGTGAGGAGTCTGACTATGTTCAGGATTTTGAATTAAAGGTTTTTCAGAGATGATGAAAAAAAAATATAAAAACAAATCTTTTGTTCTAAGCTTTAGATTGACTCGATCTAATCGAAGTCTGCCTAAATCCTCGATAACAGCGCCAAAAACTTGACGCGTCCATAAATGTGTTTAGTGTGCGTGATATATAGGCTCAAGTGCAAGCTTGTCGCTCAAGTAATAATCCTATAAGTAGGGTATCGATCCTTAGGGAAATAGTATGAACAGATTCGTGACGACATTGGAAAGATGGAGAAATCTAGCTTGGACTCTAAAAAGAAAGAAAAGGTGAATTGGAATGTGAAACAACTACGACTAAATGCAAATTTAAAAATGATTACTAATGAAATTACGACTAAATGAAATGCAATTACTCTAATTAAATAAAAAATTGATGATAGTTTGACAAAAAATTTAAGTATGAAATGAGAATGATAGGTCGATTTACAATCCTCCACACCCTAGTAATTCACTTCGTAGGATACTAGATTCGGAATTAAAACTTTAAATGAACCTAGTATTTAGTACTCCTAAGTATTACATATATGAGGGATCATAGCCGCACAGTATGTAAGCAAAGGACGAGTAAAGCAGTATCGCATTAACCAATACTCGAATTGCATTATTAAGCATCCCGATTACTTAGGGCAAATGAGATCAAAAGTCTTACAACGGTTGTACCAGTTATACGACACGATTCATCTAATATTGTAATTCAAAATTCTATTTCCATAATGGTGAATCACATCAGGTGGGGTTCATGCACCCCAAACCTTAGAAAATTAGCTAGACATAATGAAATTAGAGAAAGACATGGTTTTTAAGGAAGAAAACATTAAATCTAAAGAAACTAGTTGGAAAGTGATTTTCAGATTCAGAACCAGCAATTAAACCTAATTAGCAATCAAAATTAAAAGAAAAGATGTTACTTGATTGCAAAAATTGAAAGCTTGAATCCTTACAGTAATTTTTCTTATTGAAAACAAGGGTTTTTTAATACCAAAACCCTCTACTCGTACTTAGCTAACCTAAAAATTGAACTCCCTATTTTACAATAGTTTGACTCCATTACTTCTCTGAGAAAGAACATAAAAAATCGTAAAAATCCAATGCGGTTCGAACCAATCGGGGTAGGCAATCCGGATCGGCCCCTATTTTGAACCAGCGTTCCTCAGCTTGAGGGGGTCCGGATCGCACCCCTTTTCCATACATCGATTCTTTTACCAGAGTGGTCTGAATCAATCACCCAGGGTAGGTTCGGATCGCCTAATTTTTCCATCCAAAGGATTGTTTAGGGATCAGTCCTAATCCTTTTCTGGAAAAAAGGTCATGATCGCCTTGTATTTTATTGCAAGGATCTTTCTCTTGATTATTGTCAACTTCAAATCCTCGTAACTTGTTCACCGTAGCTCGGATTATCTTGTCATTTCTTCCTATGCTCTTAAGATTAAATTCTCTTCAACTTTCTAGTTGGACTCAACTCCGAAAGAAGGCTGCAAATTTATGAAATCACCCTTTGATTTATTCATTTGACTTTATTCATTATTTTTCCACCTTCTTTCTTCCTAAATACTTCAAATGCTTGCAAAACTCATGAGAAATACACGAAACTAGATGGACTTGTTAGAAGGAGTTAGTATCAAAGAAATGCGATAATTATACTCATTTTATGTTACTCGAGATATTAAAAATCTCTAAATTAAGGGGCTAAATTCAGAAGAAGTTGAGCCTAATCAATATATATATATATATATATATATATTGAGAGAGAGAGAGAGAGAGAGAGAGAGAGATCAAATATTGAGTATGCCCGAGCACCTGGACTTGAATTGCAAATATAATGTAATGTTGGATGAACACGTGGCTGGTAATGACCAAAGAAATGAGGCATAATTTTAATGGTTGAGATATCCTCCATGAGAGTTTTCTCGTCAGGGTGAACTGTGAGATTTCTTTTAAAGAAGTCTGCTCGATTTTCTTGAATTATGAGCTGAACTGTGAGCCCTCATTCATAGAAGTTTGCTCGTTTATCTCGAATCATTGAGCTATCATCTGAAGAAGTCTGATCTACTGATTTGATGCTAAGCTCTCTTCCTGAGAAGTCTGCTCTAGTGCATTTGCTCATAAGTAAATTCTATACTAAAAATTAGTCACTAGATAAATAGCGAGAGCCCCCATTTTTTAAGATTGAAATTTTATTAATTTTTATTTTTAGTTTAGTTTGATTTTTTTTTTAGATAGTGTTATGTTAATGGGGGTCACAACTTAAACACACACAACACCCAAGCAACACACTCACTTGCACAAATCTTACATACACACTAACCTACACATAACTAACCCCTCACCCACACACCAATATCATACACCTCCACCACACCCTATAACCCCCACACTCATCTTCTTCCTCTCACTCACTCTCCTCCATTAACCAACTACCCCACCACAAACCCATCACCCACCATTATCATAATCCATTTCCTCTCTCTCACCTCTCATACTACCAACAAACACAAAACAAACCAAAGAATGACCCACATGTTTTAAACCCATGTCTTTTAAAACCACTTAACCCTCTTTTCCAAAAATACCCCCAAACAACCACTTCCCACATGCACCTTCTTTTATTCCAAAATTTCCCTCACCCAAATCAGATTTTTGTGACCTCACACCTCTCAAACCTGATGTGCACACAACCCATGATCACCCATATTTTATCCTTACCCAATTTACCCCTATCTCCATGCCTACTATTTAAAGAAGATGAAGACCATTCAACGGTGAGGATTTTTAAAGAGATTATTTTAGAGTGAAAATTTTAGAGAGAGAAACAACATTTGTGTTTTTTTATGTTAGAGTAGATTAGGGAAATATTTTGTAAATAGTTTTTATTTTTAGAGATTTATGAGGATAAATTGTGAGTAATTCAATTGAGTATTATATTGAATTGATTATTGTTGGATGCTCATATTGGATGGATGGTGCTTGATTTTAAATAAACTAAAGTTCAATTTCACTTCAAGAGATTGGGTTTGATTGTTCTCTTCTCTTCTATTTTATTTTATTAGACTTTTAATATTTTTTCATCATATTTAATATCATGTTAGGATAAAACCCCTTTCAAGAGTGGGGTGACCCATTATTTGATGTTGTTAATTAATTTATATTAAATGTCCCTTTGATGATTAATTTTTCACTCTTATGTTTTAATTTACGCCTCGAGAGAGGGTAAATAATTTTCGAGAGAAAATCGAAATTCTAGTTATAATACCCATTTTAGATTCGAACTAGAGATAGGGGTTTCTCAAGTGCGGTATTATTCCTTTAATTTCAACTCTAGACTTACTTCTATGATTTAAACTATTCTAATCGATCGATCCTAGCGGGTGATTTGTTAGATGATGTTGGGATCTACATTTCAAGAGTTGTAGGAGTGTTACAATTAATTTTCTAAAATGTTATTATGAAAATTAAATTTTCAACGAGAGTTGATTTGTGATTTTGATACTAACTTGGGATAATTAATTTTAATGAATTAATTAATTTTAATTAACTAAAATATATGATGTCATCCTATCCCTTGTTAGTCCTCACTTTTATTTCTATACCCATCTCATATTTTCTATTTTATTTAGTTAGATTTACTTAGTTTCTTCACTTATGTTTTAGTTAGTTATGTTATCCAGCAGCAACATAAGCAGTGGATGATATGTTCCCTATTCTTGAGCATATAAGTCATATTTAGTTTGGTACTAGTGCATAGCACTCAATTAGAAAGAATACCTTGTTAATGCACCAAGGATGGTACTATTCCACATGCGAGTCGAGGGGCACCTATATTTCTTCACGTGTAGAGGTATAGGGGTTAATATTGGGAGACTTAGGTTTTTGGCCTATCTATTTACATTAAATTTGTCATAATATGATATTATCCTTGGGATGGATCGGCAAGCCACTTGTAGGGCTTGTGTTGATTCTTATGGGATCGTTAGAGTTAATGGTCAAGTGTAAAATGACTAGTTCAACAATGGTGTTCACCATATCTTTGAGAACTACTATGAGAATTATAATATTTTAGGTAAAATGGGGGACTATGTAAAGTTGGTATTAGTACGATGACTTTATGAGATTTAGTGTACTGAGCAACGTATTGATGCGATTGTGAGAATTTTTAGGAAAGATTTATGGCAGACAGATTCCAATTAAAGAACATCAAATTGGTGTTATACTCTTATGGGTCAAGAGTTATTTTGTTTTTCCCGTTATTCGTGATTTCGATTAGAATAACGTGTGAATGTTTGGACCTAGAAATAGGGTCACAATGTAATTTTGAAATATGAAGGGTGACGACTTGATGAAAAAATTTGTACAAGGATTATGTGAATTATGCATCATAGACATGTCTATCATAGATGTACTAATATTGAATAAATTTTATGGATAAGGAGGTGTCCAAATATGAATTCTGGAGATAATAGCGTAGGTTCAATGATGGTTCGAAGGAGTTTATAAACCCTATATAGTGAGAGTTTATAAGGACATTGGGATTATAGAGGTGGGATTATCATGAATTGGGAAGTATTGTATTATCAAGAATAGGCACAACAATGTGAATATTTCAAGATTAGTTATTGACATATTCCTTGAATTAGGGATACAAAGAAATTTCGATTCGAGGATTGGATATAGACTAGATGTTAATGATGGGATACGTTAAATGAGGGATAAATTTGATGGTTATCCTAGCACGAATTTATTCTTGTAGGTGAGGATGTGCAAAACGAGAAGCATTCACATAGTAACAATATTTGGTTACTTTGGGAACTTTATGACTAGTGATAGTATCGGTTAGATGAAGATGTGTACCACTACACCATATCTGCCCATTTTTCAAGGTCATTGACCCTGACAAATCACCCTTGTCAAGGTCAATGACCGTGACATTTCGAGGCGAGACAACTTTTTTTGTCACGGTCGTGTCGCGGTCAATGATCGTGACACGTTTGTCACGGTTATAAACCGTGACAAAGTCGTGACCCTTTTTAAAAAAATTGTCAAGGTCAATGACCGTGACATGCCCATAAAACTTTTTGTCACGGACTTGTCACGGTCAATGACCGTGACAATTCTGGGCAGAATTTAAAAAAAATCTGCTAGGCAGTATGGCCACTGCCACTGCCCAACAGTATATTTGTACCTGTTATAGCAACGTCATACCTGTTCCAAACATCATATATCCTAACAAACTAAAGATAATGCAAATATATATTCATGACGATATAATCCAAATATTCAAAAAAGAAATAATATACATGACGATATAATCCAAATATAATTAAAATGGACAAACATAAAAATAATGTTACTACATGTCTTGGGTAAATGTGAGGAGGTGAGTAGGCCACACGACATACGAATTGACGCACCCACTAATATACGTCGTGTCGTATTGTTCGCGTAACCACAATAGGGAGTTCTCCTTCCCGGGTATGACATGCGTGACGAGCACCCTGGACTCCATCTGTTGAAGGGCACGTCCATGAACTATTCCACCCTCGATGATATTCGGGTCCCTCAACCCCCGCCCTATCCGCTGGCCATCAAATATGTCCAATATGAACACGCTCGGCCAACCAAGTTTCGACAATGGTTTGTTGAAGGGAGCCAAATAGGGAAGTGGATTATCGAAGTATGAACGTGTCGGTGATGAAGCAGCGAGGTCCACATACTCGTCATCCTGCGCCTCGACCTCCCGCACCTCCTCCTCCGCCGCCCTCTCCTTCCCTTTCCCTTTCCCTTTACGGTCTCCGCCCAACGTACGCTTCATGAATGCGTACATATCTTGGACCGTCACCTCCAAATGGGACAGCTTCGCGTCGTGTGAATCCTCTGTTCGAGCCAACCCGGTGTTGCTCGTCTCCAATCCGGTGATCCTTGATTTGGCCACCCGCGAGCTCACTCCCCTTGCGATCAGAGCCAAGCACTTGGCTGAGTGCGTCTGTGGACAAAGATGCCTTGTCGGCATTAGACTGCGACTCATGCACTTCCTTAAGCTTTGCCTGAAACGACAAAAAAGCACATGATTAGTAAAATAAGTAAACTAAAAAATTTTAACGTAATTAACAAAAATTAAATTGTCGGATTATTACAATCGTGGCCGCGATGCTCGGGGACACCTCCTTATCCTTCCCCTTCTTCGTCCGAAGAGCCACATAAGTATCGAGCCTATGTGGCTTACCCCCTGGCCCACTCCCTACCCCCTGAAATAAAATAAAGAAAAGTAAAATTAGTATCGGCCCCGCAAAGTAAAATAATGAAGAATAATATATTTCTGTAGTTATAGAAAAATTAAATCTTACCTGCATCCTATGCTCCACCTCGGCGTAAGAGGTCCGACCGGAGTAGTGCACGTCCGTCTTTTTTGCCCGATTTTCCCTCCCCGATTGGCGAGATTCCAATTGTCGATCCTCGATATCATTGTTAATGAACTTCTGCCATTGTGACAATGAGATCGGCTCCTTGGGCGGGACGGATTCACGCTATTGGATAATCGACTCTCTTGTTTTCCCAAAGTACCGTGCCCTCATATTTTTTTTTCACGACTTGAGTTGCTCCTTAATCTTCTCTAAGACAGGATCGCATAGCTTTGGATCCAAGTTGAATTGTTCCTATCCAACAAATACAATGTTAGTTGCGAATAAATATAAATATAAATATTAATATAAATATAAATATAAATATGAAATTGAAATTGAAATTGAAATTGAAATTGAAATTGAAATTGAAATTGAAATTGAAATTGAAATTGAAATTGAAATTGAAATTGAAATTGAAATTGAAATTGAAATTGAAATTGAAATTGAAATTGAAATTGAAATATTCATATAAATATATTACTTGTAGTGCCGTCCAAACAGCTAACTTGAGCTCATATGGCACCTCCTTCCAACTCATAAACCCCGGTTCGATGACCGTCTTTAGTAGCTCGAGGGATCTCGCTAATAGCTCCGACTTGTTCTCGACGGTAATCCCAAATTTTCCATATTTGGGGAACCTAGGGGCAGAGGAGCCCTCGTCGCCTCCGCTACCACCGACCCCAGACGACATCATCATAAATAGCATCATCATCTTTGCCTTAATATCAGATGGAGACATTTTTGCTGTAAAAAAATGTTATTAGTACAGATAAAAAAAAATGTTAATAGTAAACATACACACCCCTACCCCACCCCCACCACACACACGCACACGTCATGCCACTTTTAAAACTAATTAACCCAACATTTCATCAATTAAACTAACAATTAAAGTATACAATTAATAATTTACTAATTTACAATGAGGGACAATCCTACTTTCATATGAAATTGGCACTAATTATTAATTTACTTTCATCTAAAACTATACAATTAAAATTACAATTAAAGCTACACAATTTCTTAATTAAAGATATACAATTGTTAAAATTGCCCCTCCAAACCCCCCACACCCCACCCCCACCCCCACCACACCCCTTGCCCCCCTCCCCCTACCACGCAAACACGCACACACCTACGCACACACACACCCCACCCCCACCACCCCACCCCCTCCCCCCACCACGACCGTGACAACTACATTTATTGTTTATCAATAAAATTATGACATGAGATAATTATAATTGGAGCATAAATTTCATTATCATAAAGGGATAAATCCAACCAAGTACAGAGATTCTACAAATTAAAGTGCAAATTAAATTTAAGACTTTCTAACAACATGCATGTGTATGGATTCTACATAGTTGGGCACGAAAGTAACAAATGATATTCCTAAAAACATACAATTGGAAACATTTTGTGAATTTACTAAACTTTATATAATATTATCAAATTCTGTTCAAAAATTATTTAGGGTTTTACCTAATTGAATTAATTTCATGAATAAAATTATTATCAATTTAAATATTTATATAATTAAATTTAACATATGAATTCTAGAACTTTTCTAACATTTACACAATTTTAACTATCACTAACATTTACACCATTCTAACTATCACTAACATTTACACATATATATACACACATACACATATACATATACACACATATATATACACACATACACATACACATACACATACATATAGAAATGAAAGAGAAAGAGAGGAAAAAAATATACCTTAGAGAGAGAGAGAGCAGAAATCGCGGATGAGAGAGAGAGAGGGGGAAAACCAAAAGAGGTGGGAAAAAAGAATCCTAGGGCTTTTTTTGCTGCAAAAGTTGTCACGGTCGTGTCAAGGTCATTGACCGTGACACAAATCTCGCGTTTTGTGTCACGGTCATTGACCTTGACACGACCGTGACACAGAATTATCACGATCATAGACCGTGACACGGCCGTAACAAGTAGCCTTTGGGTATGTCTAGGGAGGCTTAAAAGTGATTGGACCCTCTACTAGACATAAGAATTGACAGAGGATTTCCTATCTTATGTGTGAAAAAGAACATAATGTTCTTGGCATTATCAAATCGATAAATTTATCGGGATTTAGTGTATCCATCGGGAGTGATGAGGTTTTATTGAAATTGGAACAAGTTGAAATCTATTTGGCTAGCATATTTTTATTTTAATCATGGTTCAATAGATACCGATAACTGACAAAGCTAAGTAGTAGGGTATTAGGAGGGTTCCTTGTTTAGATTTTGCTTGCGAGACGTCCCATGCACAAAATTGGCAAATGTCGAGAGTTGAGAGATGTTGGGTTATAGGATGTTTTGTTTCTACATTTTACCTGTGTGGAGATATAATGCATCGGGTGACATTATATAATATGAGTTAAGGTCAACGGGTGCAAGGAGTGCATTGATGATAGCACTTAGTAATGTTTACCCCATCAGTAGAATAAGTGGGACAACCTTTTGACGAATTAAGTCATGATGAGAATATTATTTACATATACTTTGCTTTATAGATATACATGATATGTATCGTTCAGGTTGGATGTATAGGCGTCATCCATATTTGATGTTTATGCATGTGTGTGCATGTAATATGTGATGTATGGGCATCCCAGTAATATTATGATAGGTGTAGATGAGCCTTTTTCGTTATCTCATGGATATGAGTATGAACTACATGAGGATAAAACTTATGATGAATATGAAGATTAAAATACGATGTTATACTTCAGTGAATTTCGAGGATGAAAATTCATTGTTATGAGGAAAAATATAATACCCCGCGATTTCGAAATAAATTATTGGGATATAATTAAATTAACTAAATTCGAGAATAAATTAAATCAGTGGGTTTCAAATTAAATTGGTAAAATTTAAAGTGTGAATAAATGCTTATTCGTGGTTATGTATTTATTTAACTCAATTGGGCATGATGGTTTAACTCAGGGAAAATAATTCGAATGGTAATTAACTTATGGTTATATGGCGATTAAATATAATAAAAATGTGTAAGTCAGGTAAAAATAATTCGGGCGCATTCTCGAACATTTTATGGAGTTGTTTAGGTGTTATAGATACATATAATTAGGCTCGGGTTATATGTATATCATTTGGGGAGTTGTTAGGCCATTCCGATTAGGGTTCCAGTTCATTTGGGAGTCCAAATTTATGGTTCAAGTCTTAACTCGAGATTAGCAAAAATATAAGTTAATTAGGGACTTAGAGAGTCCCATTCATTTATCTAAAGTTAATCCTAGCATCCATCATCCCTCATCCCTAGAGAGAAGATACCAAGGTCCAAAAATAGGAGGAGACTAAGGATTTAATTGAGGAAATAGGTGAACATCCATAACAGGCAAGAATTTTCTTTCTTAAATTGATTTCCAATTTATTTCCTGATTCAATTGTGTAAACTCTCATGTAAAATTGTTGGTAAATACATAAATTGATGAGTATAAGAGGTGATTTCATCTTATACATGTAGAGGATCAAACTTTATATAATTAGAAATTATGAATTGAATTGATTATGTTCATTGTTTATGTAAGAGGACTTGTAATTCAAAGATGATTCATGTATACATTAATTCTTCATAAAAAAATAACTATCATGCTATAAATTATCTATTAAGATTTCACCGCAACCCTAGATTTTATTCATGTTGTTAAAGGTATAGGGAGAGAAAGGTAAACTTGTATTGTATCTAATATATAAAATATATACATTGAGGCTATATTTATAGTCCTTACAAACTTAAAAGCCAAGACATATATATACACTAACATCTCCCTTCAAACTCAAGACGATGAAGTGTTGTACAACTTAAATTTGGTAACTAATTCTTGAAATTGTCTTGGAGGATAACCTTTGATGAAGATACTAACGGTCTAATTAACGAAAGTGATGGGGAGAAGGCAAATAGTGCCATTCAGAACATGTTCATTGAAAAAATGAAATTCAATCTAATATGTTTGGTTCGTTCATTAAATACATCATTGTGATAAATCTGAAAATACTTTGATTATCATAGTAGAGGACAATTGAAGTAGAGGGTGACAATCTCATATATTCAAGTGAACAAAGAAGTTCATGTGTAGTATCAAAAATAGTACGCTATTCAACTTTTGAAATCAATTAAAAAGTTAGAGATTGTTTCCTGCTTCTCCATGACATCGGAGAGTCACCAAAGAAGAAATAATAGTCAGTAGTAGAGCAATGATTAGTATGATCTCCATCCCATTCAACATCTGAATATGCATGTAAAACCAAGGTGAAATGAATAGTAAAAGGAAGAACATGAAAAAGTGTGCCTTTGATGTAGAGAAGAATACACATAACAACATCGTAATGAGTGGATAGATGGGTAAATAAGAACTGACTAATAATATGAAGTGCGTAGGAAATGTATGGGTGAGTAACTATGAGATATACCAATTTTCCTACCAATTAGTGATGTAGAGTAGCATCAGTAATGAGGTTACCATCAAGAGCATTGAGTCTGACAATGGGATCAATAGGAGTATGAGTTATTTTATAATTACTAAGACCATCATAAGCTAAAATATAAGAAGAGTATTTACCTTGATAAAGATAATATCCACTGACATTAGAAATAAACTTCAAGTCTTAAGAAATATTTGAGTCAACCAAGATATTGCATATTAAAATGGCGACTAAGATTGACTTTGAGATCAATTATACCCTCAATATCATACCCAACAATGATCATGTCATTTACATTTAGGAGAGCAAGATTAATATCAAAAGCGATTTTGCGGATGAGGAGCCCAGAGTTATAAGAACTTATAGTTATTACATATTTCTAAATTGTGGAGATAAAGTTAGCATACTAGGCTTAAGGGACTTACTTAATGCCTTAATGATCTCAACGGAGCTTGCAGACTTGAGATAATGATTGATCATAACCTAGAGGAGGTTTCATATAAACTTCCTCTTCAAGATTACGGTTGATGAAGGGATTCTTCACATCCATATGAAATCAATTCCAGTTGCGAGCTGAAAAAATTGCAATAAGATTACGGATGGGGGTCAAGAAAAAAATAGGGGTAAAAGTTTCTTCATAATTAATTTCATACTCTTGAATGAATCCCTTTACAACCAGATAAGGTTTGTATTATTCCACTGAGGCATCTGAACGAGTATTGAATTTGTAAACCTATTTTCATCCAATAGTACTCATTCTGGGAGGAAGATCAATGAGATCCCAATTTTAGACTTGATGTAATGCATGAAATTATTCTTTCATGGCATGTTTCCACTAAGGGTTAGAACTTGCCTCTTTGTAGGTTTGAGGCTCGTGATGAGACCTAATAGTGGAGAAGTAGTTATAATCACAAAGGTGGTGAGTGGGTTCTTTTACCCGGTTAGAATTATGAAGAGGAGGGTCAGGGTTAGTAGCAGAAGGTGTGGTAGACTCATTAGGATAGACCGATGTTAGAACCTTAGATTTTGGACACTAAAAAAAGTAATTTTTGGTTTGAAGCTTTTGAGACAGCTAAAATTTTAGTCCTTAAAAATACTTTTTGGGACGGTTATAATCACTAGTATTTAAAACTAATAGTATTTAACACTCCTTATGTTACCCATCCCAAAATGTAATACTAATGGGACTGCATATTAGTAGTCGTCCTAAATAGTACACCTTAAGAGATGGCTAAAAATTTGAGTTCCCCCTCAATAATTTTAACTCCCGCTTCTTAAATTTTCTATTATCCTTATAAGGATAAAAAAAGATAAACCACCCTCCCTTGGGTCGTTCTTCAACCCAGCCAAAACCCTACCCCACCCCTGCTCTTTGTCGCCCTTTCTCATGTTAGACTTAACCCACTCCCTCTCCTCTAATTAAGTTAACAAGATTGGGTAAGTCAAATTCTTTATTTTTTTTCTTATTGTGGGATTATGTTGGTGTAGGTGGCTACCTTGGCAGGGTTTCAAAAATTAGGGTTAAGTGTAATTGGAAATTATGAAATTGGAATTTTATGGTTGAAGATATCAAATTAGTTTTGGTTATCTATTGATTTTAAATTTCCTTACTTGGTTGCTTTTAAAATATAATAGGGTAATGGAAAAGCAATTTTATGTCTAGTTCTAGTAATTTGTTGGAGTTTTTATTATAATATAAATTACTTATAATCATATAATTATAATTTTTTCTACCTTATTTACTAATTAAGATTTTCAATGGAAATCATATATTTTTCATTGATAGGTATTTTATAGGGTTCATTGACATATAAATATTTGATCAAATCCCGAGCATTCAAGTTATAATTTGTCGAATTGATATGGATAAAAGGTAATTTTAATTCTTGATTATTAATTAATATCATTAGTATCTGTATTGGATTGATTTCTAGTAGTGATAGGAGGTTGAGGATGAGCTGATTGAAAACCTAAATTGCCAATTGGTTATTGTAGTATAGTTTTAAGATTACTTTGTGAGAATATTTATATACTTACTTGGGTGAATTTTAGTTAGAGTTATTGATATTTTGTTTGTGTGAATTAATTCATGTCCTTTGCAAGTAGTTTATGACATTAATTTGATTTACTATTCAATTATGATTTTATTTTGTGGTATATGTGATGGGCATAATTAATTAAAACATGCATTACCATCGAAAAAATTGCCAATGTTAACCAACACCATTCCAAATGTTAAATCTTAACATTCAAATCACTAAGTTTTGGGACACAAACTCCAACATATGAGGTGGTACCAAAAATAAATAAATAAAAAGACAAGCATTAGTTAAAATTCTAGTTTAAACAAATATTTAGTAAACACAAAAAAAGTGATGTCACGATCTTTGAAGAATCTAAAAAGATAAACTTGATAATTCACTACCTCTCTAACTCGTTTTGTATCTAATTACATATATTTTATCGAAAAATGTATATAACAATGAATGATAACGAGAAGGTGAATCATAATAGAAGAGAATAAAGAAAAAATTGATGGAAATAGGAGTCCATAAATTATATCGACAATGCGGGACCGTGCTAAAAGGAAGAAAAGTAAATCAAAGAGTAATAAAAAATTGGTATTTCACACACATATGACACTATGAGTAATGATGGAATGTAGCACCAAAGATTTCTTTGAATACAATGAAAAATGTTCGAGAGTATTGTAAACTTTTAAAATAGGGTGAATGCGATTCATATGAAATTGTCCAAAGGTTGTTATCAAATTGTCATTTGTTGTTGAACTCTTGTACATAAACAACTTAATGGATGGACAAATCGTTCTTTTAGTGTGTTGTTAAGGTTTTGGGGGAGGGTATTTATGAATGCTAGAATTCTAAAGCCTTACTACTAATCCAACAAGATAACGAAGGATTTGGGATTCAATTAGGAGACGTGGGATGCATGCCCAAACAATTGTATGTTTTTTCAAAATCAAGTTGAGAATATTAACAAGTTTGATATATACAGAACTTCTCGATAAAGATGAGGATTCAAGTGTGGGTATCCAAGGCCCGAAGGTATCCCTAAATAATGTAAGATCTTTCCCTTTGAAAACTAGATTACATAAATTAGTTTGGTCAACCTATCCATATCCTCCTATGAAATGGAATGTCGAGGAACGAATTAACAATGATTTTACGAGGCATTAAACATAATCTTGTTCTTAGAAAACATTTGATTAGGAAAGCCCATCTTTCGCCTGAGACATTCAGAATGTTAGACTTGGTTTATCTTCTGATGGATTTAATCCATTTGATTATATGAGCATTAAGCAAAATACATGGCATATTATCCTTATTATTTACAACTTACCCTTGTGGTTATGCACGAGGCAACCTAACTTAATTTTTTCTATACTTATAGATGGACCAAATGAACGTGGAGATAAGATTGATCTATTTTTAAAATAATTGATTGATGAGTTGGTTGAGTTATGAATTGATAGTGTACTCACTTAGTACGAATCACGTACGAATCACGAATCACGTACGAATCACTTAGTACGAATCACGAATCACTTAGTATTGATTGATGAGTTGTGGACTATTAATGATTTCCCTGCATTTTCCATGCTTTTAGGATGGAGCACAAAAGGTACATCTTCTTGTCCTTTCTGGAATGAAAACCATCAGGAAATGAGATTAAATAATGGTCAAAAATTCTACTCTTGGGGTCATCATCGATTTTATACCCACGTCAAAGGTTTCGTAAGAATATTACACCATTTAATAGGAGGGTAAATTAGGACCATCCCCATTTCAACTTATGGGCTTGCAATTGTTGCAACAGTTAAATGATATCGATATTAAAATTAAATATGAGATGGAAGGTCTTTAGAATAAGGGAACGATAGGTTTTATAAAATATAGAAAAGAAACTGATGAAACCTAGAATGGTTTGGAAGAAGAAAAATATATCTTTTGAATTTCTTATACTCTTTGAAACTTCGTACTAGAAGGATAATTTTATTCCCTATAATCTCAATGTTATGCATATTAAGAAGAATTTATGGGATAATATCCTTTTTACATTTTTAATACTAACGATAAGACATTGGATAATTTAAAGTCCTGAAAATACCTTAAAATGAATATTAGATCTGAGTTACATCCTCAGCTATGAAGGTCAAATCTAGAGTATGTCAACTGTGTCCATTTGTATGTATTTAACTTATTCCCGAAACAAAACATATTTGAGTCATATATAGATTTTTATATTGTCACGATTCCCATAAAGTCTATGACATGTTTGATTAGAAGACCTAGCGGCTAAGCTTTAAAGGTAGATCATGCCGAGTTTTATTGGTGCTCGTTTTACGTCTTCAGTCAATTGCATTTCGATATACTCTCAGGTAAGAATGTATTATGTTTATGGAGTTCAAAAAATGTTTTATAGGACGGAAATTTGTTTATAAATGTTTTAAAATGTTCAAAATGATTTTAAAAGGTTTTATCTTCATTTATTCTGAGATAATTAATGTTTATAGTCGTGATATTTGTCACATTGGGTTTCGAGACATTAAACGACATGTGATATCATTCTAACAACATCTCTCAGTCCTTAAAATGACATACATGTCTCGTTCGAATGACCTGTTGACTTAGTTTTATTATGTAAGGCAATGTTTGCTTAGAATTTTGTAAGGGGGTGCAGAATCATATTCCAAAAAAGAACTCATACATTTTTTGCATAATTTTTCTAAGGTTTTCAAAGATCAAAACCATCCTTGGAGTTTAAAAGATATAATATTTCATATTCTATTGCTATAGAGATCATGTTTGCACCATCCTAGTTTGTTCATCCTTAACAAAAGGTTTCGTTGGGTTTTGCGGTGAAGAAAAAAAGGAGTCTGTGTTCCTAATTGTAGACGATTGCCAAGGCTACATCGGTGGACACTGGGGCATTCATGGATGCTATAACTATGGAAAGGTATCATAGAAGAACTTATGCATGGACACTATGATCCCTTATGATTTTAAAGATGAATTTCGGAGGGTATCATAGTTTTAGAACTCCTTTTTTATGGAACACACTATGCTTATTGGAAGATGAGAATGAGAAGAGTTTTGAAATCAATTATGAGTGGTTGTGGTTAATAGTTAAAAAGGGTTGGACACTACCAGTCACACGAGAGGGTGAGGTCACTAGTTTCAAACCCATTGAGTAGTGGACCGAAACTGAACATAGACTTGCACTTTATAATTCTAAAGGTCTTGAAGTTATTTCCTCACATGCCACACCGAACGAGTATAATAGAATCATGATGTGTGAAACCTCAAAAGAGACTTGGGATATTCTTTCTCTTACTCACGATGGCACTAGCATGGTTAGGGCGTCAAAACTCTATAACCTCACTATACACTTTGAGACGATTAAGTTGTTTGAGAGTGAGTCGTTTGATGAGTTTTTTGTTAGATTATCGAATATTGTCAACTCATCGTTCGAATTGGGAGTGAAAATACCCAACAACTATGTCATAAAGAAAATCTTAAGATCGTATCTGATTTAAAAGTGAGCATTTTGAACTCATTGGGTATGCCTGATTCGTTGAAACTTGAAAATATTGTAAGTGACTTACAAACCTATGAACTCGATATGTTTTTCTCCAAGCAAGTGCCAAAGAACGAAAAGGGCATTGCTTTGAAAGCCCGAAAGGAGGAGACAAAAGTTTTGGATGATGATTCCGATTCCGATTTTGAGTATGTATCCTTGTTGGCAAAGAAGTTCAAAAAAAAATTCAAGTTCCAAGAGAAATCAAAATATGCGAAAAGATTTGAGAAATTGAAGAACAACAAGGTCTTTCTCGCCCCTAAAAATAAGAGTGAAAATGTTAAGAGGCATGATTCGAATAGGAATTTTTGTTTTGAGGGTTATGGTCACAATGTAGAGGAGTGTCCCACTAGACTTAAAAAGGAGGGAAAGAAACCGATAGCATATAATGCCACCTTAAGTGATAATGAGATGGAAGAGGGAAGGAGTTCCCCCATTGAGGGTAACTTTGTAGTGTTTATGACATGTCATGTGATCAACGATCTTAAATCTTCCCATAAAGATACTCATGTGAATGACACTTCTGAGGCCACTGAGTGTGAATCCCATGTGAGTGAGGGTGAATCTAGTGAGAAAGAGGAGATAGATGTTGGAGAGTTGCAAGTTTCCTTTAATAACTTGTATACGGAAATGATAAAGGTGAAAAAGTCAAACTTAAAATTGCAAGATAAGTTGAATGAGCTTGCCATATAAAATAATAATGCTTTGATTGAGGATCTTAGGGCACGAGAGAAGACTCTTAGGGAGAAACTAGAATAAGCTCGAAAAGAGAGAGATAGTCTTTGTGGTTTAATAGAGGCTTTAAAGAAGGAGGTTCTAGAGTCTGAGGAGTCTAGGCATTTGCTTGAGTCTAGGATTAGTGAGCTTGAAGAGAGATTAAGAGACTCGAGTAAGGTGAAGTTTGATTTGGAGGCTAGGATGGAAAAGTTGTATAGCATTTTAAGTACCATCTAAATCAAGGAAGATAAGTGTCGTATAGGCTTCGATGATCGTATTGCACCAATTCCTAAATCCAATACCAACCATATGAGAGAGCCAATTAGGAAAATTAGGAGAGGTCCACATTTAGGTCACATTCCTCATCGTGTTTACACTTATTCTCATTGCGGTAGGAAAGGTCACCTTAGGCGTTTTTATTATGACCTTAAAAATGCTCCTACGAAGTTTAAGAATAAAGTCATTTCGATTCCCCCCCCCCCCCCCCCCCCCCGCATTGTTATAGACCTACTTGGGTTAAGAAATCGAATTTAAAGGCTTTAGGAATTAAACTTCATGATTCTTGTCTGGTTGAACTTGATTCTTCCCATGCTAAATCTAAAAGATGTTTTTGTTGCCATATTTGTCATACGTTAGTATTTGCATCGTGTTATATATCTTGCTAGTGTTATGACATGTGTATCTCTTTGTATTATATGTTTCATTTATTTGAGTCTTATTGGAAAATTACAAAAGATTTTGTTTTGATAAATTTTTTGAAAAAATACAACAAGATTTTTGGTTTATATATTTTTGAGTCAAAAATATGTTTTGAAAAACACAAGAAGATTTTCGATTTCCTTTTGTGTCATGAGTTTTTATGTTTCATGTGGCATATTGGTGTGATTGGATCCCCATCATTTCACTATCCATGTGGCTAGGACATTTTGTCATAATTATAGATGTTTAGAATGATCTTAACCATTGATTGATGTTGTTGTTACGAAGTTAATTTGAATTTGGATTTGACTGTATGTATGTCATCTTTGCATACATGCACGAGTTTATATGTATGTTTGACTTCTCTGATGTATTTGAGTTTAGTGAGACGTTCTTATCTCAATTTTGTCATCTATGTGTAATAAGACTTAGGATGAGGTGTGCATGTAAGAACCGTTTGTTGTGAGGATTTAGAATGCTTAAATTAAAAATGATAAGTGTTTGTGGGAAAGGGCTGCAAGAGTACAATTAACTCATCGTGAAAGTCGTCGTTCAAAAGATTCCAAGAAAAAATTAAAGAAATAAAAAGAATTATATGTCAAATAGGTCCAACAGGATTTATCTAATTTGAGAAAAATAAAAACCTCAAAAGAGCTAGAAAAATAAGATACATGAGGGAGTTTGGGTGGAATTTAAACGAGTTTTCACCACGAATCCTTATGTTGAAAAATCATGTCATGACTCTATTGTTTGTAGAATCATCAAAATTCCAAATTTGTGTGCATGTTGTTCGTTTAGTTCATTTTGCTCATTATATTAATTGTCACATAGGCCTAAAACTAAGTTTTATGACATTTAGCTATCAATTAGATCATTTTTATCGTTTTGATGTGTTCAAGTTGTGATTAATTTGTTGTAGTTCACGCCCATTCACTTCATATCCATGTTTGAGAAGATTAATACTATGTTGGAATGAAACTTACGTTGTTTTTTCTTATTTTATTTTTCTATTTTGAGTCTGTTTGCTACTGTTTCCTATTTCCAGTACCTGTTTTCGTGAATTTTGTCCACTCGGTAAAACTTTAACATTTTTGGGACTGGAATAAAAAGTTTACTAATGTAGTTCAAACGACATATGGACTTCGTTCGAATGACATGTCCAATTCATTCGAAGTATGCTTCAACCAACACATTTTTTGAGGTAGTACTTGTCAGATATGGTCGTTAGATGGTAATTTTTAAGGTCTTTGGAAGGATGCTTCAGACAAGACCCTTCTGTTTCAGGTCGTTTCGGACCTCGTTCAAACAATTTGCCACTGTCACTCAAACGACATGGCTTAGTCATTCAAATGACCTGAATTGGGTTTTGAACCCTATTTTCTGCGCTAGTACCTATATCGTATATATGCTTATATCTTACTATTTTCGTAACTCTAGGTTCATTTGGCAGTTTACATGCAGTCGATATTGAGTATTCATGTGTTGATTCTTCTACTTCATTATTTTGTTTATTCATATATTTGCTTAGATTGATTATTCATTCTTTGTGACTGGTTACTAGCTACAATTTGGTATCTTCAAATTAATTTTAGCCGGCATTTCATGTTTATCTAGATAGGCCTAGATTGTTAATTTCATTCTATATATTTGGTCATTTGTTTATCCTTTTTGCTAATTGTCTATTTGAGACAAAAGGGCGAGAGATGTATGTGATGTAGGGGGAGTATTGAGCACATTTTTTTTAGCTTTACATATTGGTACCATGATCATATGTTCATACTTTATTAGTATCATGTTGTATTGCACATATTGGTATTGCTCATACGTTTAACAAATGATTTTTTTTCATATTGGTATTTTTATATCATTTGTTCCTCCATACTTTACTCGGTATTTGTCTATTTCATATATGTAGGTATTCTTCAGCGATGCAAGATTTCAAGACTACATCACATTCAAAAATCTCATGCTTGACAGACCTACATATACTAGTCCTTGTCATGTATTTTTAATTTTGGGTTCTATGGGATGGGATTTAGGTGCTGATTACGCATAAATTCTTCCTAATTTATTCATGGATTTAGTTACTTTTAGCACCTCGAACAACGTAATTGAGTTGGATTTATCTCATAACTGTGCTACTGACTGATCCTAATGAGTACACCGAGTTTCTGGTATTTTGTAGTGATTTTGCAGGTATTTGATGTCAAGAAATGAAAGAAAGAAATCGATAGAATCAATAAAGAAAGAAGGAAAGGTCTCAAGGGCAAAAAGCATAATTTCTACCTGGAATTCGGATGAGGTACCTAAAGAGAAGTTAAAGACATCTCATTCACGAGCAGAAAACAAGAAACAGCACCTCAATCGGAATCCCGAAACAAAAGTTATGAGCAGTCAAAGAGGAACAAAAAAGTCAAATATCCGGACCGGTCCGCCCCTACCCCGAAACGGTCCGCCTTGCCAAACTCTAGAAGACCCTGGATCGCATGCAAACCGAAGGAGGCAAATATAAAAAAGAACCGATTCTCCCCAAAATAAAAAGAACCGATCCTCCTTGGGGGCAGACCGGTCCGCCTAAGACCCGGACCAGTCCGGTCTTCGAGATTTGAAAATCTTTTCTCTTCCTAAAAAGACTCCTAGTGCAGCTGACTTCCGATATTGTTGTAGGGTATAAAAGACCCGATTTAGTATTTTTATAGACACGGAGAATTAGTAGGTTTTACCTCTCTTTTTTTCCAGAAACCCTAGCTTAGTTAATATTTTGAGATTTATTTCAAGGATTGAAGATTTTATTCAGTGATTTCTGTGAGTATATGTTTCTTTCATTGTTTTCACTTATTCCTTGGATAATATAAGTGAGTAACTTTTAGTTCTAATTCTTTTCTGCACCTAATCGTTATTTTCCTTAGAGTGATTATGAGTTCCTGCACATTAATCCTTGTTTCTATTCTTTTCAACATGTTAGGCTAGATTTCCTAAGGCCGGGATGCATGAACCCAGCCTGATGTGTTAGTGCGTGTGTATAAAATTAACCCACTAAATTTAATGATTGACCTTGATTGAATTGCGTAGTTGCACAACGATTGTAGATCTTTATATCTCGTTTGCCTCTGGGTACTCTTGATGATTTAGAGTGCAATTCGAATGCTACTATCGCGATACTGATTTACTCATCCTCAGATTAAGTATGACGCGGGCTTGAACCTCGTATACGTAATGCTTGGGAGTACTAAATTTTGGGTCAAATCAATCAGATAAATTTAAGATTAGTATTATATCCGCACTACACTAGGGTTGGGGGATTGTATTCCCGTCCTATTTTTCCCATCACTTAGGTTAAAAGTTTCCAATCATTTTTCAATCATATTCTAGGTAGTTTAGTGTAATTTCATCTTTTTATAATTTCATATTTGCATTTAGTTATAATCATTCCCAAAATCAAATCATTTTTTCTTTTATTTTTAGAGTCAAAGTTAGGATTCCTCCATCTTTTCCCGTCGTCACAACTTCGTTTTCCTTTTTCCCTGAGGATCGATACCCGACTTGTCGGATTATTACTTGAGCGACAGGCTTGCACTTGAGCCTAGAGTGAACGCATTTCTGAGACACATTTTCAGTCGCGTCAAGTTTTTGGCGCCGTTGCCGGGGAATTAGGTAGACTTAGGATTAGATTGAGTCAATCCAAAACTTTGACTAAAAATTCAAAAAAAAAATCCAAAAAACATAAAAAATTCGAAAAGCACAAAAAAAGATTCACCATAATCTCTCCTAAGCTTTAATGCAAAATTCTGAAACCACTCCCACACCCCATAATACTCCAACCAACATTCACGAAAATCCAATTGTTGAGTATAATCCTGATAGTCCCCACACTCCAAACGCCCCACAGTTCTGGATCCCACCTCCCACACCGTCGCACTCAGTCTCTGATAACACTCCCTTTCCCTTCTTAGGACACACTTCAAGCACGCCCAGTGAGAACACTGAGTCAATAAGTGAAGGAGAGATGTCACAACACGGCAGTGCACCCGCCGGTGAGTAAGAGCCCCCATACCGTCCGATTAGAGAATTCTTATATCCCCAGCGTACTGTCACTCTGGGATGCATTATACTCCCGTATAATGTCGGGCAATTCCGTTTCAAAAATGGGATGATCCAGATGCTACCGCATTACCACGGTATGGATTCTGAAAATCCATACCTCCATATTAGGGAATTTGAGGACGTGTGTGATACTCTCAATGATCAAACCTGCACACAAGAGGTAATCTGTCTCAAACTCTTCCCTTTCTCGCTCAAAGATAAAGCTAAGGCTTGGCTATGGTCTTTACCTCCAAGCTCGATTCCATCCTGGAATGAGCTACAGTCGAAATTTCTCAATAAATTCTTCCCACCACATCGAACAATCTCCATAAAGGCTCAAATCCAGGCATTCAGACAAGCTGAAAATGAGCCATTCCATCGATGTTATGAACGTTTCAACGAGTTAGTTTCTTCATGCCCCCATCATGGATTTGATTCAGTGCAAGTCATCTCTTTTATCTATAATGGGCTGAATTTTAACTCTAAAAAACTTGTTGAAACAATGGGAATTGGTCCGTTTATCGATTTAGATGCCCAGGATGCTGAGCTTCACTTGAGGTATGTCGTCGAGACTACCCAATCCTGGGACACTTCTGATCCCAACACTCAAAATAGAAATAGACAAGCGACCACCACTCCGTCAGCATCCGGCCTATTCCATGTAGATAAGAATTGTATGACGGATAGCCGATTAGAGACTCTTGAGATAGGATTTCGAGATCTATGCGAGATATATGGAAAAGGACCAGCTGGACCCATTCCAAACCCAGTTGTAAAGGTATGTGCTATTTGTGAGGCGGGACCTTCAACTGAGGAATGCCCGACGATACCCGCCTACAAAGCAATGCTTCAAGAGCAAGTTAGTGGTGTAGGAGGTTTTAAGGGTAATTTCGGTGCCCCGCACAGAAATTCATACAACCCTTCATGGAAAAATCACCCCCGGTTTTAGCTATGGGCAACAACATGCCGCATTGAACCCTCCTTCGCATGTTGCCCCTCCTCCACCACAGCACTTTCAACAAGCTCCACACATGCAAGGACATGTGCAAACACCGCCACCTCAAGGAAATTATATCCCGCCACAGCGAGGAACTCTGGAGGATACCATGAATCAATTCATCGCAAGCCAGACCACAACCAATGCCAAATATGATCGTCTGATTGGCGACATAAATGCTAATATGTCTAAAATACAATCCTCATTGAGTATTTAAGAGAATGCAAGTTTCCTACCCAAGGCCAACGACCCCCCCAAGGTTAACCTAGCGTTAGCTCCACCTCCACTGAACATCAGGAGCAATGTCAAGCTGTAACCACTCTTCGTAGTGGGAGAGTTGTTGATTTATCACCTCCCCCACCCGACACAACAAAAGTCAAGGAGATTTCGCCCGGCACGAAAGAGGCCGAAGATGTCCTCTTGAATGAGAGTGACCAAGAAGCTGCTAGTGGGCCAGAAGTAATAGTGAAACGGCCTTCCGCGGCACCGTTTCCTCAAAGGTTGATTCCCTCCCACAGAGGAAATCCCCGTGATGATGTGCTAGAAGTGTTAAAGCAGGTCAAGCTTAATTTACCCTTCCTTGAGGCCATTAAACAAATTCCAGCGTATGGCAAGGTTATCAAAGACCTGTTGACGGTTAAGAGAAAGATGAAAGTGAAGACGAACGTCTTTCTAGCGCAAAATGTGAGCTCCATCCTACTAAATGAACTCCCGCCTAAATTCAAAGATCCTGGTGCACCCACCATATCCTACATCATTGGGGAGAATAAAATTGAAAAGCCTTACTTGACTTGGGAGCAAGCGTAAATATACTCCCTTACTCCATTTATAGGCAACTTGACTTGGGCAACCTCAAGCCCACGAATGTCACTCTCCAATTAGTGGATCGAACAGTGAAGATCCCACAATGAATAGTCGAGGACGTGATCGTTCAAGTTGACACTTTCTACTTTTCGGTGGATTTTGTCATTTGGGACACGGAGCCCTCCTTCCACTCGAGTATTCATGTTCCCATCATCCTTGGGTGCCCTTTCCTAGCTACGGCTAACGCAATCATCAATACTAGGAATGGGCGAATGCAACTCATATTTGGGAGCATGACCTTGGAAACCAACATCTTCCACATAGCCCAAAATGCAGGGGAGGAAGACGATCTTCACGCGGTGAGCCTCATAGATGAGATAGTAGAGGAGTACTTTGAGGAGAATTACTGTGGTGATGCTTTAGAATCCTATTTAGCGGTGAGACACGAGAGTGAGGGGATGTACACCGCCTTTAAGAGGAAGGTTGAAGAGTTGAGCGAGCTACTCGATGAGAGTAAGTCGGACGAGGACGTGAGAGAGGTTAATTGGGTTTCTAGATTTGAGGAATTACCTCCGAGGGATACGCACATGGTTCCCTCCAGTGAAAAATTTCCAACCCTCGAGTTAAAGAAACTTCCCTCCCATATTAAATATGCATATCTAGGAGAGGATGAGACATTTCATGTTGTTATCTCCTCTAGCCTAAATGAAGGACAGGAGGGTAAATTATTGAAAATTCTGAGGAAGCACCAAAGTGCTTTTGGTTGGTGCATAACTGATTTGAAGGGGCTAAGTCCTTTAATTTGCACTCATAAGATCCATCTCGAAGAGGATGTCAAACCTTCTAAAGAAATGCAAAGAAGACTGAATCCCAACATGAAAGAAGTTGTGAGAACCGAAATAATCAAATTGTTGGATGTTGGGATCATCTACCCAATCTCGGATAGCAAGTGGGTAAGCCCTATTCAAGTCATCCCGAAGAAGTCGGGTATGACTGTGATTGAGAATGCCAAGGGAGAGCTGGTTCCCCAACGTACCACCACCGGGTGACGCGTTTGCATTGATTACCGGAAACTCAATGCGGGAACCAGGAAAGACCATTTCCCCTTGCCATTTATTGATCAAATTCTTGAAAGAGTAGCGGGTCACCCTTACTATTGCTTCCTTGATGGTTATTCCGGGTATAACCAAATTGAGGTAGATGTACTTAACCAGGAGAAGACGACCTTCACTTGCCCTTTTGGCACGTTTGCCTACAAACGTATGCCATTTGGCTTGCGTAATGCACCCGCGACCTTTCAAAGGTGCATGTTGAGCTTATTTAGTGACATGGTGGAGAGAGGACTCGAAGTGTTCATGGATGATTTCAGCATTTTTGGCACCTCTTTCGATCATTGTCTAGACAAACTGGAAAAAGTACTTACCCAATGCGTGGAAAAGAACTTAGTGCTGAATTGGGAGAAGTGCCATTTCATGGTCACCGAGGGAATAGTTATTAGCCACATTGTATCATCCAACGGAATAGAAGTTGATAGGGAAAAGATAGATGTCATAGTTGACCTTCCCCCACCGAAATCGCTGAAAGACGTGCGCTCCTTTTTGGGCCACGCGGGGTTTTATCGAAGGTTCATTAAGGACTTTAGTGCCATCGTTAGGCCCTTAAGAAACTTACTCATGAAGGACGCCCCATTTGAGTGGACGGAAGCATGCCAAAGCTCTTTTGAAAAATTGAAGAACATGCTTGTGTCCGCTCCCATCATGCAAGTTCCCGACTGGTCCTTACCATTCGAACTTATGTGTGATGCCAGCGATTACGCGATCGGGGCTGTTTTGGGCCAACGAAAAGATAAGCAAGCTCATGTCATCTACTACGCTAGCCGGACTCTTACCGGACCTCAACTCAATTACTCGACCACGGAGAAAGAGTTACTAGCGGTAGTCTTTGACCTTGATAAGTTCCGATCATATCTCATTAGTTCTCCTATTACTGTTTTCACCGACCATGCGGCTTTGAAATATCTACTTGCGAAGAAAGACGCCAAGTCGCGCCTCATAAGGTGGATCCTACTCCTACAAGAGTTCAATCTCTCCATCAAAGATAAGAAAGGAGTAGAAAACGTCGTTGCCGACCATTTATCTCGGCTTTCGTCCGACGTACCTAGTGATCCCGTACCCATAGGCGAACATTTTCTGAATGAACAGGTTTTCGCTACCTCTTCGTATCCCTGGTTTGCAGACATAGTAAACTGTCTTGTCACGGGAGTCATCCCTCCCGACTGGACACCGCAAGATAAGAAGCAGTTTCTTACTTGGTCGCGCATGTTCTTTTACGATGATCCATTCCTTTTTAAATATTGTGCAGACCAAATCATCCGACGATGTGTACCGGATGACGAAATCCCAAAAGTCAACCAGTTTTGTCATTCGGAAGCTTGTGGAGGCCACTTTTCGACAAAAAAGACGACCGCTAAAATTCTACAATGTGGCCTCTATTGGCCTACAATCTTCCGGGATGTGAACGTTGCTTGCAAATCATACAATAGGTGTCAACGGATGGTAGCCATTACTCGACGAGACATGATGCCTCTTACCCCTATACTCATCATTGAGATATTCGACTGTTGGGGTATTGACTTCATGGGTCCCTTCCCTCCATCCTTTGGTTTCCTATACATCCTCGTCGCGATAGACTACGTTTCTAAATGGGTGGAAGCTATAGCTACCAAGACTAACGACAACAAAGTGGTGATAAATTTCATGCAGGAACACATACTTTCCCGCTTCGGTGCACCGAAGGAAACAATTAGCGGTAATGGAACCCACTTTTGCAATAAGCCATTCGCGAAGCTCATGAGAAAGTATGGTGTCATTCACAAGGTTGGAACGACATATCACCCGTAAACGAATGGGTAGGCCGAGCTAGCGAATCGGGAGATCAAGAATATTCTCGAAAAGACCGTCAATCCTACCCGGAAAGATTGGTCCCTTAGATTGAATGATTCGCTATGGGCCTATCGTACCGCATATAAGAAGCAACTCGGCATGTCCCCTTTCCACTTTGTGTATGGCAAACCTTGCCATCTTCCCGTGGAGCTCGAACATAAGGCGTATTGGGCGATTAAGCAATTAAATTATGCCATGGATAAGGCCGGTGAAGCCCACAAGCTTCAATTGAATGAGTTAGAAGAACTACGCAATGATGCATATGAGAATGCCAAAATTTTGAAAGAGAGGATGAAACTCGCTCATGATAGCATCATTCGACGAAAGGAGTTTCTCCCCGGGCAAAAAGTTCTCCTCTACAACCCTCGGCTTCACCTCTTTCCGGGAAAATAACGGTCACGATGGTTTGGCCCGTTCGTTGTGAAGACTATTTTCCCCCATGGAGTTGTTGAATTGGACGATTTAAAAGGTGGAAATACATTCAAAGTGAATGGACAGCGCCTAAAGCCATATCTAGAGGCGTGTGCAGAAGAAGTCGACACCGTCTGGTTATCGAACCCCGTTTACGGGGTTGAATGAGCTGTTGAAGTGAGGTCGTCGCACCCCCGATGAGTATGGGGTGAGAGTCGTGTGTGTGACAGTCGTTTATGTTTTGAGAGTCATTAGGACCAGGTTTTGTTCGGGAGAAGCATTCGTGTGTTTTGGGAATTCTGAGTCAAAGGGTATTGACCAGTGAAATCGAGAGGGTCTTTAGTTCAATTGGATAGAGAGGATATCGGGAACGTGAAATTTTTTTGCAGAAGAGAGATCAAAATCGAAGGAGAAGAAGTTCATCCCAAAAACCCTGGGGCGGACCGGTTCCTTTTTTAGGCGGACCGGTCCGACCCCGGACCGGTTCCTTTTATTTTTAAAGGAACCGGTCCGCCTGTCGAGGATTTGAAAAGTCAAAAGGATGGACCGGTCCGCCCTACCCCGGACCAGTCCGCCTTCTGCAGATCTGTCTTCTCCCCTTCCCAAGATTCACCCCCCTTTGACCCCAATCCGATTCATTCCCTCCAATCCGTTTTTTCCTCTTCCCAAACCCAACCTTTCCCTCCTAAATTCATCCCCTTTTCCCTCCCAACCCGTTCCCTCCAAAACCAACCCCTCCCCTCCCCTTTCCACTATAAATACACATCCCATCCCCCCTTTCATATTCACACCTTCAACCCAAATACTCTCTTCTTCCTCTTTAATTTTTCAAGCACCACTTCCCTCTTATTTCCATGGCCCCCCGTGTTGCCCCCACTAAATACGACTCCACCGTGATCCACCCTTTCGGTCACGGAGAATACCGCCCCCGCCAAGAGGAGCGATGGTGCGCTCAATACTTCGGTTTGGGACGCAAACTCCATATGGAGTGCGCGGTCCAATTGGAAGCTCTGCCCAACTCTGTCACCGCCCTTTTCATGGCCCGGAGCTGGTGTCGTTTCCTCAACCAACCTCACGAAGCGGTTTGGGAAACCGAAGTCCACTCATTCTATGGTACACTCGTCCGGACGGGCCAATTCGAGGCCGAAGCTTTCATGGATGGGACTCCCATACCCTTTTCCTTGACCCGTCTCACGGCCAAGTTGTCCGAATTTGATGTCCCGGATATCCAAGAATTTACTTATCCCCAAAACGTCCCCCCGATCGACAAGGACATTATCATGGCCCGCATTGCACCGAACGTGGCTTGGGCGGGGCAAACCGTCGCCGTTGGATGCCTCAACGAGAAGGCGCGCCTTACATTTCAGATTGTGTGCGCCAACCTATTGCAAACGTCCAATGACTCTGCCATGCGGCCTCGGCAAGCTACCTTGACATATCATCCCTTCGACCCCCAAACTTCCATCCATTTGAGCCGCACACGATACGCGGACATCATTAACGCGTCCTTGGATAAGAAGGGCGTCGCCCCACTTCCTTATGCCCGTTTGATCACGTCCATCCTTAAGGATGGTGGAGTAGAGGCGCCAAGCGACCATACGCACCTCCCCGGTCCTTTCGGACAGGGGACCCGCACCAAAAGTGCCAAACAGCTAGCCGTCCTCCGGGCTAGGCGGGGTGATGATGTCGAAGAGGAGGCTGCCTCGAGCGACAACGAGGAAGACGTAGGGGCAGCTGGTGAGGACGTTGAGATTGGGGATCTTGGTCCGGACGAAGAGTCGGTGGACGAGGAGGATGACCCAGATTTCGAGTGGGAGGGCACGGACCTATCCGCGCATATGTCAGTGCTCGAGACCAACTTCAACACCTTTCAGACCAACTACGAGCGCGATATGAGCATCGTTCTCCGCTTCCAAGCGGACATCTATCGGCGCATAGGGGATCCTAATGAGCCACTACCTTCCTACTACCAGAACCCCTATTACCCCAACGCGTTCGGTTCCTCCCATCCCCCACCCCGGTGAAGCTTACATGGTGTTGGCAGTTTTTTCTTTGTTTTTCCCTGTTCACAGTTGTATGCTTTCCCCTACACATGTAACACAGTCATGTTGTAATAAAAACTGCATTTTCTCTATTTTTGTTTTATTTTTCCGCACTTTTTATTCGCTTTGAGTTAGATTTTAGTCCTTTTTTCTTAAGGACAATGTAAAAGTCTAAGTTAGGGGGGGTCACAAGTGCATATTTCTAAAACTTCACAAATTTTCCAAACTGCCCAGAAATTTCCAAAAAATCATAAAATTTTGAAAAACCCAAAAATATTTTTTGTTCAAAATAAATAAAAATTGGAATTCAAATTTTTCAAAAATATCATTAAAAGTCGAATTGAAGTCTCAAGTTGTAAAATTCAACGTACACAAAGCCAAAATTGACCGAAGATGGAAATTGAACGAAAATTAACGACTTAACGAATAAGTGTGGAGATTAACAAACCCGATGAGATTCAAGCCTATCACGTGTTGCGAGTGTTTAAATCACTCTGAGTTAATTGTTAACTCAAAGTTCTTTTCAGCGCCTAAAAAGTTGTCAAGGGTCTCAATCCTTTCATTTTGATCGGTTTTAAAAAATGTGTGTAATATTGCTTTGAAAAAAACGTGTCAAATTGATCTCTAAACTTAAATTCATCTCGAAGCGCATATGGTAACACAATTGGCATTTTGGGCAATGAAGTAGGCCCTCGTTTGTCACCCAAAAATATTGGCCAGAAAAAGTAGCGAAAAATTTCCCCTTTTGTAACCTAATTTGAGCCAAACAAATTGTCCCTATCGTTTGATAACCCAAAAAAAACCAAATAGTCGGAATTGTGAAAAATGAGAAAATTCAGAATTTAAATCCGGAAAGTGCATAAAAAGGGGCAAGAAAAAAATAAATATGCAACAAAAATAGCAAGAAATGAAAAGAAAAAAAAAAGAAAAAAAAAATGAGCAATAGCCCGGAAAAAGCACAAATGGACATCATTAATGACTTTTCCAATTCCAACCTTCCCGACAATTGTCATTTTACCCCATATACCTTAAAACCCGAAAAAGTCCTAACCGAGTCTAAATTGCGAAATTAGTTACCGCGTGGAGAGCTAATACACCAAAAGATAATATAAGAGATTGAATGCGTGAAAAAGAGGCAATGTTCCCATTTTTTAAATCGTAACCCATTGATGAGATCCAATCATTCTGAAATTTCCGTCATTCTACTTGTATGCGTGACTTTGCATCAATTATATTTACTCTTTATATCACGCATACCGAGAGAATAGCCATAATTCAAGAGATTCGTTTGTGAGAGCATTTCGTGAGAAATTGAAATCAAAACTAATTTTCGGATAAGTAACGTAATAATCAATCGGTGGAAATTGGCGGTTATATTTTCGGCTTCGCACACACGCACTATGATTTGAGACTTGTAAATATGACTTGATGATGACTATTTTTCTAGAAAAGTTTGAATTGCACAATTTTTGCGTATTTTGAATTTTCTTTCAGTCGAATTTTGTGGGTATATTCTCTGCAAACCCTCACGAGACACAACTCGTCCTACTAGGGTGACCTAGGGGTTTAAAGGCTTGTTGCATACGCTAAATGCAATCACTTGCCCGCAAAAAAGGTATTTTATCCCAATAAAATGATTTTCAAAGAGTTGAGCCACGCTAGGATTCTTTTACATTTGCTCGGGACGCGCAAAGTTCTAAGTTAGGGGGGTTTGATTAGGCATAAATTCTTCCTAATTTATCCTTTGATTTAGTTACTTTTAGCACCTCGAACAATGTAATTGAGTTGGATTTATCTCATAACTGTGCTACTGACTGATCCTAATGAGTACACCGATTTTCTGGTATTTTGTAGTGATTTTGCAGGTATTTGATGTCAAGAAGTGAAAGAAAGAAATCGGTAGAATCAAGAAATAAACAAGGAAAGGTCTCAAGGGCAAAAGCATAATTTCTACACGAAATTCGGATGAGGTACCTAAAGAGAAGTTGAAGACATCTCATTCACGAGCACAAAGGAAGAAACGGCACCTCAATCGGAATCCCGGAATAAAAGTTATGAGCAGTTAAAGAGGAACAAAAAAGTCAAATATCCGGACCGGTCTGCCCCTACCCCGGACCGGTCCGCCTTGCCAAACTCCAGAAGACCCCGGATCGCATGCAAACTGAAGGAGGAAAAAATAAAAAGAATTGGTCCGCCCCCGGACCGGTCCGCCCCAAAATAAAAAGAACCGATCCGCCTTGGGGGCAGACCAGTCTTCGAGATTTAAAAATCTTTTCTCTTCCTAAAAAGACTCCTAGTGCAGCTGACTTACGATATTGTTGTAGGGTATAAAAGACCCGATTTAGTATTGTTATAGACACGGAGAATTAGTAGGTTTTACCTCTCTTTTTTTCCAGAAACCCTAGCTTAGTTAATATTTTGAGATTTATTTCAAGGATTGAAGATTTTATTCAGTGATTTATGTGAGTATATGTTTCTTTCATTGTTTTCAGTTATTGCTTGGATCATATTAGTGAGTAACTTTTAGTTCTAATTCTTTTCTGCACCTAATCATTATTTTCCTTAGAGTAATTATGAGTTCCTGCACATTGATCCTTGTTTATATTCTTTTCAACATGTTAGGCTAGATTTCCTAAGGCCGGGATGCATGAACCCAGCCTGATGTGTTAGTGCGTGTGTATAAAATTAACCCACTAAATTTAATGATTGACCTTGATCATATTGCGTAGTTACACAACGATTGTAGATCTTTATATCTCGTTTGCCTCTGAGTACTCGTGATGATTTAGAGTGCAATTCAAATGCTACTATCGCGATACTGATTTACTCATCCTGAGATTAAGTATGACGCGGGCTTGAACCTCGTATACGTAATGCTTGGGAGTACTAAATTCCGGGTCAAATCAATCAGATAAATTTAAGATTAGTATTATATCCGCACTACCCTAAGGCTGGGGGATTGTATTCCCGTCCTATTTTTCCCATCACTTAGGTTAAAAGTTTCCAATCATTTTTCAATCATATTTTAGGTAGTTTAGTGTAATTGCATCTTTTTATAATTTCATATTTGCATTTAGTTATAATCATTCCCAAAATCAAATCATTTTTTCCTTTATTTTTAGAGTCAAAGTTAGGATTCCTCCGTCTTTTCCCGTTGTCACAACTTCGTTGTCCTTTTTCCCTGAGGATCGATATCCGACTTGTTGGATTATTACTTGAGCGACAGGCTTGCACTTGAGCCTAGAGTGAACGCATTTCTAAGATACATTTTCAGTCGCGTCAGGTGCCATACGGCTTGACGGCCTGACTTAGGCATTTCACTGTTTGGGTTTTGTACAAAAATAGTCGGGGGGGGGGGGGGGGGTTGTAAGGACAAAATTTTCAATTGAGTCAAATTGTATGTGTTTGACTTATTCCTGGAACAAAACATATTTGAGTCATAGATATATTTTTATATTGCCGCGATTCTCATAAATTCTATGACATGTTTGATTAGAAGATGTAGGGGCCAAGTTTCAAAGATAGATTATGCCGAGTTTTATTGGTGCTTGTCTCACATCTTCAGATAATTGCATTCTGAGCTACTCTTAGGTATGAACGCATTATGTTTATGGAGTTCGAAAAATATTTTAAAGGATTGAAATTTATTTATAAATATTTTAAAATATTTAAGATGATTTTAAAAGGTTTTATCTTCGTTTATTCTGAGATAATTACTATTTAGAGTTGTGTCATTTCTCAACATGGGTTTCGAGACATCAAACCACGTGTGATCTCATTCAAACGACATCTCTCAGTCTTTATAAAGGCATCCACATCTCGTTCGAATGACTTGTGGACTTAGTTTTATTATTTAAGGCAGTGTTTGCTAAGAATTTCGTAAGGGGAGTGCATAACCATATTCCAAAAAATAACTCATATGTTTTCTGCATAAGCTTTCTAAGGTTTTCAAAGATCAAAAAAATTCTTAGAGTTTAAAATATCTGAGCTTTCATATTCTATTGATATAGAGATCTTATTTGCACCATCTGGGTTGATCATCATTATTGAACAAAAGGTTTCGTTAGATTTTGCGGTGAAAAAATGTCAGAGTCCATGTTCCTAATCATAGACGGTTGTCAAAGCTACAACAGCGGACACCGAGGCATTCGTGGACACGTGTGTTATGGGAAGGTGTCATAGAAAGACTTCTGTGTGGGCACTATGGAGGAGCGGTTAAAGAGAAAAATATCACCATGGCTTGTGTGGATCGAGTCGTTGTGTAAGTTTGTTTGTCTTCCTTTATAAAATCGTATCATAATGACTTTCTGGCTTAGGTCGTCCGAGGTTTTTTCCATTTGTGATTTCCTCATACATCCGGCGTTGTAAATTTATTTATTTTACTTGCTTTAACCACCTAGATGCATGTTTAGGATTAAACAAGATAGAATTTCACTTAATTGAAATTGGTTCACAAACTTTGTGCGTTATAAAATTTGGAAAAAAAATTGAAAGAAAAATTATTTTTGACATCCTTAAAGCCCATTTGAAAATAAAAAGGGGCCTACAGAGTACATTCCCCTACCGAAGTTCACGATGAGTAACAAAGAGAAAGAATTTATTTTGAAAGTGTCGCAAGATGTTAAAACTCTCGACGGTTATTCATCAAACATTTTATAGTTCGTGCACATGCAAGAAAGAATTATTTTGGGATTTAATTACAATAATAATAACATTTTATTGAGAAAGTTACTTTTTATAGGAGTGCGGAGAGTATTGCCAAAGAATATTGTTAAATCCTTAATTGAATTAAGCAAATTTTTCATGAAATTGTGCTCGAGTGAAATTAATGCAACTCATTTGGAAAAGTTTGAAGACCGGATGGCTCTTACACTTTGTATCCTTAAGAAGATATTCATGTCATCCCCATCCCCCATTCCCCATTATGACTACCTCTAATTTTATAAACAAAACTCTATCACCATGTTATAATCATTTAAAAGTCTTTGGATGTCCATACTTTTCTTCCACTATCAAATCTTATCACAATACACACATTAAATATTGGTTAAGCATTGATCTATTTGGGAAGAGATAGTAAAGCTAAGACCATGGTTATATATGCAATATATCAAAGTTGATTTTCCTTCTATAGTAACAATTGAGACTATAACCCATCCCCCAATCCCCCATCCCTCATTCCCCCATTCCCCATCCCCTATCCCCTATCCCCCATCCCCAATCCCCCCATTATGGAAGACCCAAATCCAAATTAAAAGTGTGTTATTCTTCTTATTACAACCACAATCCAATTATCATTGCCTATTGGGGTAATCTAAAGGATATGTTTAAGTCTTCTATAATTTGTGGTCTATCTCAATTTGGAACTGGTTTCATTTGTTGTTTGATATTAGTTTGCTCCCATACATTAGTAAAGGAAAACAATTCTCCAGTTGGTTTTTTCTTGGGCTTGGTAACACCATGGCAGTAATAGTTGTGTTTAGATTGGTGGTGTTTTCACCTGTATTATAGGAGTTTATATATTCTAGACATTTTGAGTCTAGGTAAGTTATTTCATAGTTCTTGGTCTCAGTGATATGATTCTTTCGATCAGTGTTCAGTTTCCTAATATCTGCCTAGTTTTTCTTAGGCTTGGAAGTGATCTTATTAGTTGGAAATTCACCTCCTTATATTAAGTTGTAAAAAGAATCTCATTTGGATAAACCACTCACTTGAGTTTAGAAATGTTACTATTCATCAATTTATAAGTAGTCTTGGGATATGTTTGGTCTGGTTTAGGACTAGACACTTCAACTTTCTATGTGATTAGTGTCCTTTCTCACATTGTCTGACTTTGCTTTTTAGGCTTGGCATTTCTCATATCAGTTGGAACTTAACCTTCTTCTATTAAGTTGCATACGATTTTCTCATTTGGATACACCACTGAATTGAGATTCGGACTGAAAACATTTATCGATTCGTGAGTAGTTTTGGATTTTGTTTGGTCCGGTCCAAATCTAGAAACTACAACATTCTGCTATCAGTCTTAATCTCAATTGATAAGTTGAAGGCAAATATATGAAACCTTGTGCTATATCAAATCTACGAAATTTTGTGTTATAGAAGATCTATGAAATGAAATATCACATAAATGATTCCAACCTCATATATGAAACAAAGCACACTATTATGAAACAAATATTAATATTACATAATTTGTATTCATTTATGGAGTATTCGTCTATGAAGTATTGGTTTGCATTAGTTTATAACATATTCGTTTATGAAGTACTCTTTTGTATTCATCTATGCAGTATTCATTAGATTAGAGTTTTGTATTCATTTATGCACTATTCGTTGGTAATCACTTATGTTGTATCATTTTGTATTTTTTTATGTTGTATTCATTTATGCATTATTAATTAGAATATATTTTTTTATTCATCTATGCAATATTCGTTTGTATTCATTTATGTAGTATTTTTTATATACTTTATTATATTTTCTTATGCTCGTCTCTTATTACACCTATTATGTAAATATACAAATCCACGGTGGAGAATCATCAACGTCATTTGAATATGTGCAATATCATAGTCGAAGATTTAAGAAACATCCCCTCATAATTCTAGTTGAAGACGATTTAGAGAGTCATGGATCGATATCCCACCCAATAGAGATGTTACAACCCAACACAATTGCCCGAGTGGCATGAGAGATGTAATACCATACAGATTCATGGATTAACATCATGGTTAGATTAGTGATCCATGAAAAAATATCGAGCTCGAGTTTCTTTATTTAAAAAATCCTACATGTAAATTTGCCAAAATATCGAGCAGATTAGTGATCTACGAGAAAATATCAATTCACCAAACAATGATTTGGTTGTAAATATTGAAGAGCCCGCGGGTATATCAATTTAGCAATGCCCCTTTATATCTCATTTGATATTACATTTCACATAATTATAAACATAATGACCTGCATTCAAACCTTTTATATCTAATTTGGCATCACGTCGAATTTTTGTCTTCTTTAGGTACAAAGAGTACCACTACTTGTGAGAAAAAGATTAGTAAAGGAGCCATACCTTGGGTTGAAATGGAATAATAATAATAATAATAATAATAATAATAATAATAATAATAATAATAATAATAATAATAATAATAATAATAATAATAATAATAATAATAATAATGATGATGATGATGATGATGATGATGATGATGATGATGATGATGATGATGATGATGATGATGATGATGATGATGATAATAAGATACTAGAATGGAATAAGCTTTGTCAGCCAGTTTATAGGTGTTGATGCAAAAAACTGGACCGAATCCCATTTTTATGATCACAGATAAATAGATGAAAGCAATCCAATCAAGCACATGAGAGACAAATATTTTTAAAGTGGTTCGGCTATGAATAAAGCCTACGTCCACTGTTATTTTATTCCCAGGGGTTTACAATAGCACCATATGGTGTAGAGAGAGAAAGGATGTGTATCTTGTGTATGGGGTTTCTAGGTTCCCCCGGATCTCCTTTGGATATCCCCCTTTTGGCTAAGGGGATACATGTATTTATAGTGATGGGAGATAAAGAGATTCATTGTATGTAGACATTTATGTCTACATTCAACGAATCTAATTGTTGAATTGTTTGGTATGCTATGTGTTGTCATCTATTAATACAGTATAAATGTACATTAAGGCTCATTAAATGCGCTGTCATCTTCATTAATGCACATTAAATGCGTAGTTATCCTTTGACCTTCCTGGTTGGTATGCCGACCAACTCTCCTCGGGTGCCGACCAACTCTCCTTGGGTGCCGACTAATTCTCCTCGGGTACTGACCAACTGACGCGACTTAATATTTGTCTCAAAAGTGCGTACAATCTAGGCTCAAGTGCAAGCCTGTCGCTCAAGTAATAAACCCGGTAAGTCGGGATCGTATCCACAGGGATCGAGATTGCCAAATAGTAATAAGAAAAATTATTAAATCTTGAAATGACTTCGTAAAAGAAACGAAAAGATGATTAAAAATTGGGAAAATTTCTATTAAAAATTACTTAAGAAAAACAAACTGAAAAGTGAAAAAGAAATTAGATCTGACAAATGGGAGAAAATAGGGTAGGGTACAATCCTTCAATCCTTAACAAATTACCGTATAGAATACTAGAATTGTAAATTAAAATTATTGACTAGATCCGGTCTTTATACATTCTAAGCATTACATATATGAGGGATCTAGCCCGCATCATATGAAATCAAAGATAGATATAAAGCGGTGAATGAATCCAGTCTTTATATATTCTAAGCATTACGTATATGAGGTTCAAGCCCGCACCATACGAAATCAAAGGTAAATATAAAGCGGTGCTTTCACGATTCAATCAATATTTTAATTTAACCTCTATTTTCTACATAAATAATTTTCCTTGGATTGAGTTCATGTACCCCAACCCTTGGGAATTTAGCTACTCATGATTTGGTTCAAGAATAAATTCACACACAAAATTATGGATCTACAAGACATGGGAAATAATTTGCAAATAATAAAAATAGAGAATGGAAAGATATTACTTGAATTCAGCAACAAAAATGGAATTGGAATCCAGAATTTCTTACAAACTAGGGTTTATGAAAACTCTTGAAGGAATAGAAAATTTTCTCTTAAAATCTAACCCTAAAATTCAACCTCTAATCTAGCCACCTTCTAATCTAGTCCTACCTAGCCACTCTCTAACAACTCCCCTTTAAAATGAGGTAGGGCTTGGTCTTTTATAGCACCAAGTTGCACGAATTTGGCATCAAATTTCGCTTGTGGAACAAGTTTTCCAAGAGTTGCACTGCATTAAATGCATAATTAATTACAGAAATCCACACATCGAGACTCTTCATTTTCGCGCAACTTCAAAACATCATAACTTCTTCACCGTAGCTCGGATTGAGGTGCCGTTTTTTCCAGTATTCTTGTAATTTAGAACTCTTCAACTTTATAGTTGGCCCCACCTCCGGACTAAGGATGTAAAATTACGAAAATGCCCTTCAACTCTCCATTTCTTGGTTTCTTTCACTATTTTGATTTCTCCTTCGCACTAACTTGCGTGAAATACCTGTAAAACACATGAGAAATACACAAAACACGAAATACTTGCCAAAAAAGGTTAGTAGCATAAATAAGAGACAAATCCAAGATATGTACACTGCACGGGATCATAAAAATACCGAAATTAAGGGGATAAATGTGAAGAATATATGCCTAATCACACCCCCTAACTTAGAACTTTGCGCGTCCCGAGCAATGTAAATGAAATTAGTCAAAATTCTACTCTTGAAAATTCTTTTATTAAAATAAAATTCCACTTTCGCAGGCAAGCGATTGCATTTAGCGTATGCAACAAGCCTTTAAACCCCTAGGTTACCCTAGTAGGACGAGTTTTGTCTCGTGAGGGTTTGCAGTGAATTTACCCACAAAATTCTTTATTGACTCAAATAAATATCAAAATACTTAAAAATTTTACAATTTAAACTTTTCGAAAAATACTCACCATAAATTCATATTCAAGTGTCTCAAGCCGTAGTGTGTGTGTGCAAATCCAAAAATTAAACCTCAAACTTCCACCGATTGAGCATTACGTTACTTTCTGAAAATTCGTTTTGATTCAAATTCTTACGGAATGCTCTCACAAACGAATCACTCGGATTGTGGATATTTTTCTCTCGATATGCATGATATAAAGAGTAAATATAATGGACACAAATTCATGCATACAAAATTGAAAAGAAGGAAATATATGGTGAAAAATCTCATCATAGGAATACAGTTATTTGGAAATGGGAAACATTGCCTCTATTTCACACCATTTAATCTCTCATTTTATCTTTTCACGTCTTAGCTCTCCACGTGGTAACCAATTTCGCCATTTGGACTCAGTTAGGACTTTCTTGGGTCATAAAGTATAAGGGAAAAAATGGGAATGGACGGAATGTTAGGAATTGGAAAATGTCCTTATGACGTCCATTAGTGCTTTTTTTTCGGGCATTTGCTTATTTTTCTCTTTTTTTTTTCTCTTCTCATTTTTTTTTTTCTATTTTTGTTGAGCATTTTTTTTTCTCTTGCCCCTTTTTGTTGCTCAATTTGGACTTAATTAATGAATTGTCTCAAATTTCACAATTCCGGGCTATTTGGGTTTTTCTGGTTATCAAACGAAAAGATAAATTTTACTTGGCTCAAAGTGGGTTGCAAAGGGATAATTTTTCACATCTTTTTATGGCTAATATTTTTGGGTAACAAATGATGGCCTACTTCATTGTCCAAATTGCTAATTGCATTACCATATGCATCTCGAGATTAATTAAGTTTAGAGATATATTTAGCACGAATTTCGAGACAACATTTCACACATTTCCCATAACCGATCAAAACAAAGGATTGAGATCATCAACGACTTATTAAAACGCTGAAAAGAACTTTGAGTTAATCATAAACTCGGATTGATTTAAAAACTCATGAAAAATTGAAAGGCTCGAAATCTCACCGGGTTTGGTCTAATCTCCACACTTATTCGTAAAGTCGTCAATTTTCTTTCAATTTCCATCTTCGGTCAATTTTGGCTTAGTGCAATTGAGAATTTTACAATTTGAGACTTTAAATAGAACAAAGGTGATATTTTTAAAAAATTTAAATTCTAATTTTTATTTATTTTGAACAAAAATATTTTTGGCTTTTTTCAAATTTTTTCAGTTTTTTTTTTTCTAAAAACAAAACACACTTGGAAAGAACATGTGATCGAATCAATGAATCTAAAAAAAACAAAAAGTGGGAAGAATATCCCACACCCCCTAACTTAAATGTTGCATTGTCCTCAATGGAAATCAAGAACACAACATAAAGAGAGGAAAAGAAAGATATTACCCAAATGGAGCGATCCCTGATGAGTGCGAGTCCATTGAATCTACAAAACATGTTAGAACCACGCATAGCAAAAATAATAACAAAAACTTTAACTAATGACACTACACTATTAAAAACGGAAAGAAAAAGAAAAAGAAAAAAAAACTAATTATGTACAACCTACAATTTGAACGGCTAATAAATCATACACTAGAAGTCGAAAAATTTGAGGGTCCACCCAAAATACAATTTGACTTTGAGGGATTAATGGTGTACCCTCATTAGGATGCATGCCTCCCGAAAAAGTAAGAATTCCGTTTGAAAAACGGAAGGCATGTGAAAAGTTTAAAAAATGAACCATCATCAATTACAAAATTTAGGGGGATAATGAAGGATTTTGGTGCATAAGAGGACAAGTCCCATTGGGATCCAAGAAATATAGAATCACGTTCCAAAGATTTTTCAAGTAGTATGGGGAGAGGGGCACACAAAAAGGAACAATCCATATTAGAAAACAATTTAAGCATAGAGTGCTTGTCCTCATAAACCGGAAAATGATCCTCTTGTTGCGTAGCACGTGTGTTGGTCTCTAAGTCGGACGATATTTGAGTCGTATCTTCAAGTACCTCCGAAGACTCAAATGGTATGGGTGAAGGTTTGGGAAGGAGGAATGCATCAATTCTATTGTCCCACTCGCTTTCGTCCAAATGACAAATTGAGGCCCAGAAAGATTGGACTTCATCAGTAAGGCTTGCATCTACCTGTCCAAACTCGCGCTCAAACTCTGCTAGGCTCAACTCCTCTAGCTCTCTCTCTTGCTTGGTGTCCTCAAAAATTTTTCCCTCAAAATTTTCAATTGGATCTGGTGGAGTGACACGTCTAAGTGTGTGGCCCGTAAGATGAAGCATCTCAAAATAACATTCCCATACAAGAAGCGGATCAACATCCTTAAGACATTCATCCAATTCTTGTGATGGATTTAATGGTTCGATAATAGTGGGGACACAAGGAGGCAAATAATCCTCAACCTCAGTAGATTTTGCAATATTTATAATTGGTTGAGATTCAAAAGAACTTGGATCAATTTCAGTGATTTCATTCTCAAAAGTATTAGGTGAAGCGCAAGTCTCGACCTTTTCTAAGTTGTCCAAATAATCATTCAACTCCTTGCAAGTTGCTATAATTTTCGACTCGAGAACAGCACGGTCATCAGATTGCTTTTTTAGATCAAGTAAGAGTTCTTCCAAAGTAGGCTTTCTTGGTTCTAACACCTCGAATTCCTCATTTGGTTGAAAACTTACTTCATCTTCAAAACTATCGGAAAAAAAATCCTCATTGGGTTCAAATAATGCATATAACTCTTGCTCCCAATAACGATTTTTTTCGCGATATTCTTTTTCAAGTCTTTCTTCTTCAAGCAATTGATTTTGATAAATTTGGAGTTTCTCAGCACTAGGCTTGTATTTAATATAATCATCTTTAGTGATATTGATCCAATGGTCATAAGTCTTGAGTGTCTCCTCTTCCTCACTATTAGCATAACAATTAAAGCCACCAAAAGAGTTAAAATAAGACATTTCAAATTGGGCAATTCAAGAACGTGACACCCATTTTTTTTTTTCAATTTTTGTTATTTTTTTTTTTTCGAAATCACTTGTAGATAAAAATAACTTTCTTAAAAATTTAACAATTTCAATCCCCGGCAACGGCGCCAAAAACTTGACGCGACTTAATATTTGTCTCAAAAGTGCGTACAATCTAGGCTCAAGTGCAAGCCTGTCGCTCAAGTAATAAACCCGGTAAGTCGGGATCGTATCCACAGGGATCGAGATTGCCAAATAGTAATAAGAAAAATTATTAAATCTTGAAATGATTTCGTAAAAGAAACGAAAAGATGATTAAAAATTGGGAAAATTTCTATTAAAAAATTACTTAAGAAAAACAAACTGAAAAGTGCAAAAGAAATTAGATCTTACAAATGGGAGAAAATAGGGTAGGGTACAATCCTTCAATCCTTAACAAATTACTGTATAGAATACTAGAATTGTAAATTAAAATTATTGACTAGATCCGGTCTTTATACATTCTAAGCATTACATATATGAGGGATCTAGCCCGCATCATATGAAATCAAAGATAGATATAAAGCGGTGAATGAATACAGTCTTTATATATTCTAAGCATTACGTATATGAGGTTCAAGCCCGCACCATACGAAATCAAAGGTAAATATAAAGCGGTGCTTTCACGATTCAATCAATATTTTAATTTAACCTCTATTTTCTACATAAATAATTTGCCTTGGATTGAGTTCATGTACCCCAACCCTTGGGAATTTAGCTACTCATGATTTGGTTCAAGAATAAATTCACACACAAAATTATGGATCTACAAGACATGGGAAATAATTTGCAAATAATAAAAATAGAGAATGGAAAGATATTACTTGAATTCAGCAACAAAAATGGAATTGGAATCCAGAATTTCTTACAAACTAGGGTTCATGAAAACTCTTGAAGGAATAAAAATTTGCTCTCAAAATCTAACCCTAAAATTCAACCTCTAATCTAGCCACCTTCTAATCTAGTCCTACCTAGCCACTCTCTAGCAACTCCCCTTTAAAATGAGGTAGGGCTTGGTCTTTTATAGCACCAAGTTGCACGAATTTGGCATCAAATTTCGCTTGTGGAACAAGTTTTCCAAGAGTTGCACTGCATTAAATGCATAATTAATTACAGAAATCCCCACATCCAGACTCTTCATTATCGCACAACTTCAAAACATCATAACTTCTTCACCGTAGCTCGGATTGAGGTGCCGTTTTTTCCAGTGTTCTTGTAATTTAGAACTCTTCAACTTTCTAGTTGGCCCCACCTCCGGAATAAGGCTGTAAAATTACGAAAAGGCCCTTCAACTCTCCATTTCTTGGTTTCTTTCACTATTTTGATTTCTCCTTCGCACTAACTTGCGTGAAATACCCGTAAAACACGTGAGAAATACACAAAACATGAAATACTTGCCAAAAAAGGTTAGTAGCATAAATAAGAGACAAATCCAAGATATTTACACTGCACGGGATCATAAAAATACCGAAATTAAGGGGATAAATGTGAAGAATATATGCCTAATCACCAACTCTCCTCGGGTGCCGACTAACTCTCCTCGGGTGCCGACCAACTCTCCTCGAGTGTCGAATATTACCACGTAGGATGACATGTGTCCTTTTCTGATTGATCCTCGTAGATGGAGAATTTTTGTGTTAACAGAAGCCCCCAATGCTCCATGTTTGGTGGTTTACTTAAAAGGATGGAGTATTCATTCTGCAGTGTTGCTCGGTGCTCGTGAAATTCTTGATCTACCTTCTTGATTTGTTCAACATAAAGTGCATTATCTCCTGGAAAACATATGATGCAGGCAGATTGATGGTTGCTAATCTTTGTTTTGAGGAACTCCGTGTGCTATGTATCACCCCTGGGAATTTGGATGCAGCCATGCCATAGTATGCAGCTTGTAGCTTGTCATAATCTTCAAGTATGTTGATTGGTTTGATAGCCGACCAACTGCCTCCTGTGCCGAGCAACTGAGTGTTAACTTCACGTGCTTAATTCTTCTGATTTATGCTCCTCTGAATACTTTGCCGAGTAACATACTAGCTTTTGAACACAACTCTTCAATCTGATTAGTACCAAGCTAGGGGTGGACTTCGAAACATTTTCATACAACTTCTTCTTCAATGTTGGTCGGGCAATAGTAGTAAAGATCTCAGTGCTGTAGATGCTGAATTTGACTTCAATAGTATGTGCATAATAACTCCTGAATATGCCTCCTGAACTTCTGAATGCCTCCTGAACTTCAATATGCCTCATGAACTTCAATAGCATGTGCATAATAACTCCTGAGTATGCCTCCTGAACTTCAATAGCATGTGCATAATAACTCCTGAATATGCCTCCTGAACCTCATGAGAAAAATTAGCTCCTGACCAAGAAAAATAACTTCTGAATGATAATTAGTCGGGGCCCCGACTGTGTGAGTTTGTGGAGTTGAATTTGATGCTCGACTGCATGATGTTATAAGAATGTTCCACCGAATGAATAAATATATCTGTAATAGAAGCCCCCAAGTGTGGAATGTGAACTTTGAATGCTTTTTGCTTGATCGCTTTCACATACTCATAAAATGTTTCCGACCAACTGTAGTTGACAGCTTCTTATTTCTGACCAACCTGAGTTGACATTTTTGGGAATAGATTTACTTCCTAACCAACATAAGTTGGCATTTTTATGAATACTTTTACTTCCCGAGGAACACATAGTTTTACTTCCCATAGGAATACATTTACTTCCTAACCAACATAAGTTGGCATTTTTAGGAATACATAGTTTTACTTCCCGTAGGAATACATTTACTTCCTAACCAACATAAGTCGGCATTTTTAGGAATACATTTTTGATAATAAATGATAGAGACTTCCTTGGAGATGGCCAACGGATTATTGGGAATAAGATATAATAAATGCTGGAGACATCCTTGGAGCTGACCAACAGATTGTTGGGAATAAGATAATATATGCTGGAGACATCCTTGGAGCTGACCAACAGATTGTTGGGAATAAGATAATATAAATGTTGGATACCTCCTTAGAGCTGACCAACAGATTGTTGGGAATAAGATAATATAAATGTTGGAGACCTCCTTGCTGAAATAAGAATAGAATATGCATCCAAATAGATATAAAGAATAATTAAAAATAATAAAATGCCTCGTTGATCTGTCGAGGTAGAATTATATAATGCCGAACAAGAATAAAATCTTCCAAAACATAAGAATATGGCCGAGAACGTTGTCAAGCCTAAATATAAATAAGAATTATCCTACCAACTATCCGTTGGGGGTGAAATACAACGAATGTTGTATTTCTCCTTAAAGCTGAATAAGTATCTTGTCGAGGCACAATTGCATAATGCCGAATAAGAATAATATTTTCCAGAACATAAGAATATGGCAGAGAACTTTGTTGGGCCTGCATATAAATAATAATTACCCCGACCAACTATCCGTTGGGAGTGACATATAATAAATGTTATAGTTCCCCTCGGAGCTGAATATGATAATAAGTATCTCGCCGAGTTCCATGTTGAGATGAATATTGAATATGAATCCCAAGGGATATATAGAATAATTTGTGCTTGAGCCGATATCTAGGCCTGAATATAAATAAGAATTTCCCTAACCAACTATCCGTTGGGGGTGAAAGATAATAACTGTTGTAGCTTTTCCTCGGAGCTGAATATGATAATAATTATTTCGCTGAGCTCCATGAAGAGAGGAATATAGAATATGAATCCCAAGGGATATATAGAATAATTTGTGCTTGAGCCGATATCTGGGCCTAAATATATATAAGAATTGCCCTGACCAACTATCCGTTGGGGGTGAAATATAATAACTGTTGTAGCTTTTCCTCGGAGCTGAATATGATAATAAGTATTTCGCCGAGCTCCATGAAGAGATGAATATAGAATATGAATCCGAACGGATATATAGAATAATTCATGCTTGAGCACAAATCAAAGCAATAATAAAATATATAGTTCCTTGCTGAGGTGAAATTTCATAATGCTGAGCAATGATAATAGTTTCCAGATTGTTTCCGAGCATTCGTCGGCGTTGAGTCTTGTACCTGTAAAAATTAATATCTTGCTCTACCATTTGTGTAGGCTGAATTGATTAGTCATGAGAATAATTTACTCATATAATCAATATATGAGATGTATATGCTTGAGAAATAAAAATATTAATTTTAAAAAATGAAATAATATATGTTGGCTGATATGTCGAGGTAAAACTGCCTGATGTCGAGCAATAATAGTTTCCAGAGGTTTATGAGAGCTTTCATCAGGATTGAATCTCGTCCCTATGAAATTTTAATAAGCTTCCCGAGCACCTATCGAGACTAGAGAAAATAATTATTATCATGAGAATAATTATTCAGCCAAACAATATGTGATGTGTATCAGCATAAAATAATAAAAACTTCAAAATATGAAATAATATTTTTGTGCCAAATGTGTGTGAGATGGACAAATTTTTATCAAATATGCATCATAAATAAGACGTAGAGTTTTTTGTAAAGTTATTTAATCTCCAACAACTAATCAGGTATAAGTTGCTGTTTGAAAATTATTTACCACTTGGTTTTAAAAATATTTTTGGGGTGATCACAAGTTAAAAAAGACTTAAGCCCCTGTTTGTTCCCGAGCTTAACTCGTGTTTAAAGAAATATCTGGGGTGCTTCGCATTTTTTAATACCCCAAGATTCTACTGCTTCCAACAAACGGCATGGATGTTGCCGACCAACATTTAAGGATATCTCAAGTTATAGAATATATGGTGCCGACCAAGAAGCAAATGGTCCCGACCAGCTGAGCAATTTTGCCGATCAACAAAAATGGTGCATTGACAGCACCGAACAACATTAGATGTCACCGACCAAAAAGTGGATGGTTGGATAGTTGTCGACCAGTAAATTGAACCCTCCGAACAAGACTGAGATGTCGCCGATCAAGAAGTAGATGATCATCGACCTGCAATTGGTTCCACCGAGCTACAATATGGGGCTCCGACTAATAATAAGATACCTCATAGTTGGATAAAATTATTTCAACGTTGCTGATGGATCTTCACATCTTATCTCCGACAAACAAAAATGGTCTGGTTAAGCTTCTCTTTAATAAAATATGGCCCAAGATGATGCCGACCAACAATATGTATGGCTGACCAGAAATAGGGGTTGTAAGTGGACGATTCCGGACATCCATATGAGCCTCGGTGAATAATTTCTCGTGAGATTGCTATGTCCCAAAATATCTCAAACCAATAGATCAAAAAAAATAATATTCGATGTAAAATTTAAGTATTAAGAATGTTAATTAGATGAATAATTATCAAATCCACTAGATCGTGTGATTTCGACAAAGAAACCCTGTGATGTTATGAACGAGGGGCCGACATATCAAATTTGTACCCAGAGTCTTGATATGGTCATGATTGTTTTACTGATCCTCTTTTACAAGAGGTGGGTAATGATTTTTTTTGGTTACATAAAATTATTTTTTATATTGATCCCTTCCAATCCCCCATTTGCAGAGATAAAAATATACTGAATGATCGAAGTTATTACCAAATTTATATCAAAAATCAATCAATGAGACTTTATTGACATAGATGGAAGATGAACCAAATTAAGTATATAGTTTATAAAAATGAATGCAAAGAGACTCAAACTTGAAGAGAGAGAAAGTAGATATGGGTCATGATTTCCATGAGGAAACTTTTCATTGTCTTTAACCTTTTCTCATTCTCTGATTAAAAATATAATGGGAATTTGAATAGTCATCAAAGATCTTTCAAAAATTATTATGAAAATTATCAATGAAAATTATCAAATCTTATCATCGTCGTATAGATTGGTATATGTAATCATTTAAAATATTTATTCCATGATATAAAATTGAAACTTGAGAATCAAGAAAAAAGTTATGATTTATAAAACCACTATTTTTCAGATTTCTAAATAAGAATTAATCTAACGGTTATGATTTTAAAATCATGATATGCAATATTTTGCAGATAAAAATTGGACAATTAATTTATGTATATAAACATAAAAATCATGATTGAATCAAAAATATGTATGTATAATTGATTATATGTAGAGAAAAAACTTAGCTTTTGATGGAGAACAATGCTTGTAACACGTTCCCACAGACGGCGTCAATCTGTTGATGCAAAAAACTGGACCAAATCCCATTTTTATGATCACAGATAAATAGATGAAACCAATCCAATCAAGCACATGAGAGACAAAGATTTTTAAAGTGGTTCGGCTATGAATAAAGCCTACGTCCACTGTTATTTTATTCCTAGGGGTTTACAATAGCACCATAGGGTGTAGAGAGAGAAAGGATGTGTATCTTGTGTATGGGGTTTCTAGGTTCCCCCGGATCTCCTTTGGATCTCCCCCTTTTGGATAAGGGGATACATGTATTTATAGTGATGGGAGATAAAGAGATTCATTGTATGTAGACATTTATGTCTACATTCAACGAATCTAATTGTTGAATTGTTTGGTATGCTATATGTTGTCATCTATTAATACAGTATAAATGTACATTAAGGCTCATTAAA